>JAQMYG010000013.1:6425346-6438942 GCA_030014215.1 Clariallabes teugelsi
CATCTCAGTCAACTTTAAGCTATTCCTTGTATTGTGAATAATGACAATGTTTATTTTCGATAAAATGCTGTATGCATTTAAAAAATAAAAATAAATGAATTTTTCTAAAAAGAAAACCAATTAATCTTCGTTTTTTTTTTAAAGTACATTTTATCCGATTACTCGATTAATTGATTAAATTTTTGGTAGAATACTCGATTACTAAAATATTCAATAACTACAGCACTAAATAATCATCACTACCTTCTTAACACACTTAACATTAAAGCTGCCTGTATGGTTTTAAACATTGATTGTTTATATTACTTTCTGACTCTTTCTGGCATTACTGTATTGTACACACATACATAATCCTCATAATGACATCAATAAACTGACTCGTCACCTGTCTCGCATCACCACGTCATTAACACAAAGTATCTAAACTCATCGTCCTCACTTGGAGTAATCGAAGCTTCCGGCGGGCGGCTCCTTCCGGATCTCCTCGTACTCCTGGTAGATGCCTTTCTTCTTCTTGGTCTTGACGTGCTGCACCAGTTCCTGCACCGTCATCCCCCCTGGCTCGGACGTATGCACCGACGCCATCCCGAACGACCAGCTCGTCTCGTGGACCGGGCTACGCGCCACGGGGGTCGGCCTCGACGACTTCTGAGGGAGGGGCGGGACTCCGTCTCGCGCTTCCGCGTCCTCGTCGAGAAATTCGGGCTCCTGCTCGGCGCCGTTGCCGTCCCGCCGGCAGTCGCCCGCGTCTCCCTTCGGCGCAGACGGTATTTCCGAGTTGTGTTTGTGGTGAAGGGGTGTGTCCGGGGGCGTGTCCGACTGAGGGGGCGGGGCCTGACGTCCATTGGCGATGTTGGCGTTCGAGCCGAGCGGCGTGACGCCGTTCCAGTGGGCGTGCCGGTGGTTCTGAGGGTTGGCGTTGCCGTCGTCGAGGCTGTTCCCGAGCGTGGTGGCGCCCGGGTTGGCGTTGGCCGTCTGATTCTGATCCTGGCAGTAGGAGTGCAACAGACCGTCCAAGCAGTCCGTGCTGCCATCAGTGGAGTTGTTCAGGGTGGAATTGACACACGACTGGATCCAGGCCATGTGGCTGTACTGAGAAGAGCCGCCCAGGTGCTCCGGGAGCGAGCTGACCGGGATATGACTGGCCAGCTCATGAGCTTTTACTGTACACACCTAAGATAAGGGGAAAACCAAGAGTGTGTTGAATGACATCATCGATCATTGATTAAAATATAAGTAATTAAAGTAAAGTAATTTAAAGACTAGATTTCTCGAAATGACACAAGACATGATAAAAGAAATGCCTCATATAAAGTTTGCTTTTATTACAACAAACAATTTGCTAAACTAAATAATTTCAGCTCTTTTTCCCCTCAAACTTGATTTTTTTTCCCCCTCTGACTAAAAAGAGAGAGATTTTCGTCAGCGTGCCGTTACTTACCCTCTCTCGGAGTTTCTCCCGCACGAAAAGACGCAGTACGGCGAACGGCGCTCGGAACCAGAGTGGCGATGACACGATGAACACACACTTTAACCTGGCAGGAAAAGCTCCCTGGACCAAAACAGGGCAAGAACGACTGTAAGTGTCGAACACTAAGACCATACAGACCGCTTTCTCTCCTTCACTCGACACGGGGAGGTTGGGGCGTTTAATATACTGATTATACAGCACGAGACACTTACTTTAAGCAGGTTTAAAATTTTGACGCAGAGCTCGTAGTCGAAGTTGGCGTAGGTGGAGTTTGTCATGTCGTAGATGAATATGAGTCCGTCTCTCTGGGTCTGAAGACTAAGGAAAGAGGAAACACAAGCAGGGATGAATAATAAAATAAAAAAAAGGCTGTTAAAATACTTTAAATAACCAGTTTAATGATCAGTCTGGTATAAATACTGTATATGTGTATAAATAATAACCAGTATAAATATAAGCGAGTCATCAGTACGAGTACAAGTTTAATGATAGACAGACGGACACCAGTCTCTGTCTCTACCTCTCTATGGCTTTGTCCAGCTGATAGATGATGGCCTGAAGAACAGCCTTATGGGTAGTGACATCAGGACGGTGGAGACGGGCAGTGAAGAGAGCCAAGGCTGCACCCTTAGCGTCACGCCCTGGCTACACGCAGAAACACACACGTGCGCTTAGAAACATAAAGCATGTGAACCGGAAAGATAAACACAAACACCTACGGCATGATCCGAGCACATTCAACTACTCGAGATGACGACACGAAAAAATGAAATGAATCAAAATGAAACATCATTATGAAACACTTTTCCTTACAAAGTCCCAAAGTTATGGAATAGCCTTCAAATTCATGTTCAGGACACAGTGTTTAAGTCTAGGCTAAAAACCTATTTATTTAGCCAAGCATTTTTGTAGATAGATTAGCCATCTGTTGGACTCATGGACGTAGAGTATTACGGTGAACTGGTATGTTTAGATGTTGTCGTCCCCACTCTCATTGATCACTCAGGTTTGTTGACGGTGAAGTGAATGGTCGCTTTACATCCCGGTTTCCCCTCATGTCTGTGTTTCCTTCTGGCTCCTCCCTTTTAGTTATGATGTCATACAGTAGTTCTGTATGAGTCCCTGCTTGCACTAAATATACATTCACATTATACATCATGTGACTGTTTCCATACTTAACTTTTATCTCTCCTTCTTTTCTTGTCTGTCTCTCTCTCTCTTTCCTTCTCCCTGTCTCTTTCTGTTGAGCTACACATGCTCCTTTTTTTTGCCCTCTGGACCCGTCTGACTCGTCCTGGTGTCCCGCTTCTGGTTGGAGATCTCGGCTCATGGATGCCCCTTGTGGTCTTCTTGGGATGCGTGTGGTTACTGTGGACGATTCCGCTTTACCACGAAGACGGTCCTGTCCTCAGATTTGTGACTGCAGTCACTCAATAGTTCAGGACTGGACTTTCCTACAGTTTTGTACCTGAGCCTCGAATAATGAAACTGGACTCCATATTAACTTAAACACATCGTCTGTTATATTGAACTTCCAGCCTCCTTTAACACACAGTATGACTGCAGATCAATCCCTGCTATCCGTTAGCACCCAGATGAGGATGGGTTCCCTGTTGAATCCGGTTCCTCTTAAGGTTTCCTCCTATCACCATCTCAGGGAGTTTTTTCGTTTCCTTTTGGATCTGATCATTTTTTATTTCATTTTGACATTTTATACACCGGACCATCATTATTTATTCATTTTGATCTGTAAACCTGCCTTGCGACAACGACCGCTGTTAAAAGCGATATACAGATAAAATTGAATTTAAATATATGACTTGTTACAGACGACTCACCAGGACGGTAAATTTTCCGCTCAACAACTCGGTCCTCAAAGGTTCTTCGTTCGGGTTTATATTGTAGATACCTTCCTTAATCCTGGTATTCTGAAGAGACAAAAGAGACACAGACAAACCAGTTGGAGCTGATCAGATATAAAAGGCGCTTTAGGGTCTTTAGGGTGTCGTCCTGCTGCATCTTTTTTCATGACTTGTAGTGTATATAACCTACAACAATCTATTTATACTCGAGAACGATTGTAAATAACGTCTGGAACAACTATACGCACGTCGCAGCAGTGTTTTTTCCCTTCTTGGAATTTTTAATAGACGATTTTAGAAACAGCCGGCGGTCCATTGTTTGGCCTAAAATAAACCGCAGGGTTAAATTACTCGGAGTCGCGTCCTGAACGCCATGATTCACCGAAATCGTGTTTCTCTGGCGTTACTAGTAGAACCTCAGCCATTCTGGGACGTCTGTGGAGTCCGGCGAAATGACTCTTAATAGCATTTTCAGATTGTGTTGTCTCAGCATCCAAGGAATTAGACGCATTACCCATAATGCACTGAGAGAGAGTCTGTCCCTGTGACAGCCATTGATTTTATTTTTGCAATATCACACACAGAGTCTAGAGAGTCTGTATTTTTTAAAATGCCAACTGATTTGCATAAACAAATCTACTAAACAAACAACTGAAAAAAGAAAAAAAAAAGAAAAGCTACAGTAGGTAATAATACCTAGCAGTTTCATCATCAGCACGTCCAAAGACGACTTTGTTTACTAACTTTATATCATAAAGTTTGATCATAATTCATGTTTATTCTGTACGCTGTGAGGACGTTGGTTACCTTGTAAGCCTGGAAGAGGTCTATGGCTCTGGAGACGTCGAACTTTCGTGCCATGAGGAACTTGACGGCGGTGATCTGGCTGACGAGGGTGGCGTTCTGCGAATGTTCCCGGCATCTCAGCTCGGCCAGGAACTCCTCCACTGCCTGACAGACACACACACACACACACACACACACACACACTATTCATGAGAGCGGTGTTAATATGAACAACACCTGACCTGCATTCTGCTGCAAAAAATATTTGAAACGAAGACAAAATAAACCCTCCAGGTCACCAGACTCTCAGACATTGGAATCTGTGACTCGACTCTTTCCTGGGACAGAAAACAGGACGGAGACTGATGACTTAACATGCAAACGAGAGTCACATTAAATGACTTACTAAAAGTCAAATGAAGACCAGGTCTCAGCAAAGCGCATCAACAGTCCCTGGATCCCTTCAGAAAAATGTGTTCACACTTACTTAAGGTTTTCAGATTTCGTATACGAAAGCATTACACACCATAACGTTTATCAAGAAATCAAGAGATCTGGAAACAGCTAGAAACCCGTATATGTTAGTGAAATTAATAAACGGTGTGACTCAAACAGAAACTTAAGTTTCTGAATGAGGACGAATGTGTAAACGCTGAGCGAAGTGAAGCCGCCGTATAACTGGCAGGTACGTCGAGAGAAAATGAAGAACCTCTTCAGCATCTTCACTAACGGACATCTCTCTCATGGCACATGAAAACAGCACGCGGCCAATAGCGCAAACACGATCAACTGTTTTTAAGCGGGTTTTTTTTCCGATTATTAAGCAGTTAAGCGGTTTTTGTTCACACTTATGTTTGGTTCGATTAAACCGAACCGTCGCTCTGTTAGCGCGGTCCATGTGAATAAATGTGAACGCTGCAATCCGAACCTCTGTGCGCACTCGAGACCGCTTGAAAGGGTGCGTCTCGGCCCACTTCCAAACAAACTCTGGTGTGATTGAAACATGAACAGATCACACCCCAAAGATATATATATACAAACACACCAAGTCTGCTTATCTGATAACGGCGATTTGAAGTAAGTCGAAATTCTAACTACGTCAGGAGTGTTAGTCAGCACGGCACTGGACAGGTTTCGATAAAAACAAGGAAAAAAAAATTAAATGCCCAACATCATTAATAAATTAAACACCGTCAAACTAAATGCTAAATTTAATGAGCTTTCGATGACGTTCGCTATGGACGTTCGCACAGGGGCGCAGGTGATGTTAAATGACGACAATGTTTGCAAAATGTTCAACAGGAACTGTTTTTAAAACACTCGTTTTTGAGCGCAGCCCTGATGTAATACCACGCGATCGTGTGCTCACATATCAGACACACAGACGCAGGAGCAGGGTTGAGTCTATCAAAGGAAAGATCATCACTGCTTTTATTCTTTTATTTGTTAGTTTGTTTGTTTGCTTGTTAATTAGTTAGTTTTTCCGGGGGATAGTCGCAAAATAAAAACATTAGACGCATTGGTGATGTTTTATTCTTTTTTTGTTAATATTTGGAGCCGTGTGAGTGTTTCTTTGGATGAATATTGTTACACCACTATATATAATCAACATGCATTCTGCTGTCCCTTTGGGTCCGATGTTGAAAATGCCAGCGTGAACGCTAAGCGGTACTGGACTCCAAAACTAGCGCATTATTTTACGCTTTGGTCCGAACAACAAGTGTGAACAGACACTCGTGGCATTTTCACATTAGGCATGAATGATTCGTACCGTTCTCAGAAACGACTGAAGTTAACTTTTTGCTGTATGCCAAATAATTATTGACATTTTGGGGAAAATGTCAAGAGCGAGATCACGGAAAAGACTTGACAGCATTGACGATGTCGCGTCTAGTTGTTCTCAGGTACGACTGCTTCCATAACTGATTCGAGTATGCCACCTCTTCAAGCGGACTAGGGAACGGCTCCTGAACATGGAACGATTGCGTTCTCACTGATCGAAACGAACCAGAGTATGAAACAGGAACAACAACTTACATAAAACCATCTAGGCACCCTACACCTAAAGTGAATATAAAACCAGTGACAGAAGTGTATACCATGAATATTAAGGACAATCTAATACATAACACTCACTTTCTCATCACTGAGCAGAAGAACTATTCAGCATTCACTAAACAGGGTTCATCACATACATAAAAAAAAAAATTAGATCATAAAAGATTTGTCCCTAATGTTAATCTATAAAGCGTTATAGCTGGTTTATGTCAATGCATTTGTGTCTACAGCAACATTAGCAGAAATGTGCTTAACCAACAAGCAGACTGTCTCCATCCCTGTCTCAGGCTCAATCCCAAATACCCTTCCTGGAAGTAGCTAGTGCACTAGATCAGCCATTCTTAGCGTTACTGTACAGGCAGCCTACACAGGCAACAGAGAGGCGTTTGTGATTCAGTCTCGCTAAGCGAGCCTCTTAGCAGACATGAGCTAGCGGTTAGCTGCTCCAGGACTGTCAGAAACGCCTACTTTATGTCTGATAAATCTGATTCCGAGTTTGATAAAAATGTCAGACATGATTTAACAGCTTAGCTTTCTCCTCCCAGTAGAGCCGTTAGCCTTGTAGCGCGCTAGCTGCCGAACACGGGTAGCTAAGCTAACGCGAGCGCTAACGTTAACGGCTAGAAAACAGCCGCTGGGCCGCGTATATCACTACAAACTGTGAGAACATGGTTGATCTTCGGACTTGTGAGTTACCGTGCAGCTTTAAAAACCGCTGATAAACCATGAGCACGGAACACGGCGGAAGCAATAACGCGTGCACAGAAGAAAAACAAACATGAAGGTGTCTTACCACCTCTTCTTGGGTTGTCAGGGCTTCCGCCATCTTGAAGCCTGAGCAACGTTTACGGGCGCGCCCGCGAGTGTCGTGGACGCGCCCGCACTCAAACGCGACCAAGTGAACGCGCCGCTCATTCCCGAGAAAAACGAGCGCGTACGGCACGAAAAAAAAAAAAAGAATACATACAATCATAAAACGACTGAAAACGAGAAAAACACTGTTGTTGGTATTGCTTTATTTTTTTAGAGCAAATAATTAAATAGTGTATTTAGAGAGTAGAGAGATTGTAGAGGGAGAGCGATATTCTATATTCTAGAACTTAATACTACAACATTGTGCCAGTCGGCCGGTTAGCTCAGTTGGTTAGAGCGTGGTGCTAATAACGCCAAGGTCGCGGGTTCGATCCCCGTACGGGCCACATTACAATCTTTTTAGACGCGTCCTAATTAGAATTTTCAGTTTTAGTAAAGTAAAAAAAAAAGTCAACGTTTGCAAAGGATCGATGTGAGCTCAAAAAGTGAAATCTATGCTTAAATATCTATTTGGCTTCTATTTGTAACTAGACAAAAATCACAAAAAAATAATGTACTTTCAGGGCTGATGTTTAAAGAACAATAAAAATGTTCATACATTCATTCATTTTCTATACTGCTTATCCTATGTACAGAGTCGCCTGAAGCACTCTGGACGGAATGCCAATCCACACACACACACAGGGAGAACATGTATAACTTTTCTTTCTTTTTTTTTTTTTTTTTTGCAGATTTTACAAATGCTTCTGAAAGATACACTTTGTCACATGACAAGGGATTATTATATTTGAAGACCGTGGTTGGCACAAAGCTGAAAAGAATAGACTTAACGCAGTATGAAGATTTAAATCACATGATTTTTATGCACTTTGCATAACCTTCAATAATAATTCCGGTTTTGTCCAAAGCTGTCATGCATATTTCAAAAAAAGAAAAAACAAAATACATTTTTATATCTGAATCATATTTATTTTGTACATTTACAGTCCCCAAAAGCATTTCCCACCCCACAAACAGTGAATCAAACATTTTCAATAAAAAAAAGCAAGATTTTTTTTTTTCACTTTTATGTTCCTCCTTTTGATGCCATTGAGATGATGATCAGTTTGATCAGTGTATAGGCAGTAAAGAAAGCCAGCTTCTTCTTGTTATTATTGTGTAATGTGAGGGCTGGGACTGAGTGTAAAAGGTTACAAACACAAAGAACCTTCTTCTTCCTCTTACTTTTTTCCTCTTCTGGGTTTTGAGCGTTTGCCTCTGGAAATTGTGGAAAAGAAAAAGAGTTTATTAGTTTATACTTAAAATTAACACTTTGGGGGGAAAACTGTATGGCCACTCATACAATCAACAGCATATAAAATTTCACTTCACTTCTAAGATAGCTAGATTGGTGGCTAATTGTGCATACACTATCATGGATGCATTGCTGTTTTAATCATTTTGTTGGATGACGTTGCTGGGCTTGACTGTGACGTTATTTCCCAAATCAAACTTTGCAGTTTTAAGAAAATTTTAATGCAGCATTAGTATGGAATTAGCTTTGTTAAAAAAAAAACACCAAAAAAACCACTGAAAATAAATAAATAAAAAGTTAGTTCTTGCCCTTTTTTTTTTTAAGAATTAGTAATAGAAATTTTTTCTTTTTTTTTGTACTTTAGTAGGCAAAGTTTTCTCTTTCGCACTTCCATGGCAAATCACTTCTGTGGGCGGGTCTTACATTGCTGCATCCTCATTGGCCAGTTGTTCTGGCACAGGTCTTATAGTGCTGCTCTGTCATTGGCCATGTGCTGTGGGGGCGGGTCTTACAGTGCTGGTCCCTCACTGGTCAGCTGATTTTGCTGATCAATTTGCTGATTTTTCCGGCCTAAAAGCACTATAAAGTTTACATTTCTGATTCGGTTGTTGTTTTATCCAAGGGTTTATGATGTACATACAGCATAACAACAACATAAAAAAATGTCTCCAGGTAATCAGAAAATCTATATCTAGACTAGACGAAGCATGCATCAGCATGGTGGAAAATAACTCAGTGTTATAAGGAACTGTAAATTCCTCATGTTAGTTTTAGCATGGATTTGGCATGGATTTAGTTCCTATATACTTTATATAGTTTATTGTACATAAAATGTGCTGATTTTTTTTTTTTTTACATGTGAAATGACTTTCTCTTCTTCTTCTTTAAAAAAAAAAAAAAAGAATCTAAGGCGAAAAGGAGCACACTGGACTCAACTTACTGGGGTTCTTGATTCAAAATCACCACTTCTTCTTCTTCACTGTCTGAGATGACCATCACTTCATCTGCAGGACAAAACACACACTCAGGCATCCAGACTAAATAAGAGCATTAAGTCGATAGAGCACGGATTAACTCAGAATAGATGCACAGACACAATAACAGAAGCAGCACCTTTTTTCTTCTCCGGCTCGGCTATATCGGATGTCTCTTCGTCTTCGTCATCTTCCTCCAAACCCCAAGCGTTCTGTAGCCCTTCCCCTACCTGTCCGGTTCCCGTGGCAACAATGACTGGAGAGGGCACGCTAATCAAAAAGTCAAGGAAACAAATACTAGACGCATTTCAGTCTGTCAATCAAATGATAGTGCTTCTTGGAAATGAATGGGGAAAAAAAAAAAAAAAAGATTCTCTGAATCAATCGACTGCTAAAGATACGCTTCAGGAGGCGCGTCCGCTTTGCTGATGATCTCATCAGCCGCCGCCTGGACGTCCGTCATCTCCAGCGGCGTTTCGTCTCTTGTCAGGACCGTGATCCGCTCCTTAGCTACGGATTCCGCGAAGCCGAACTTGCCTCCTTCTTTCCTGTGGGTTTAAAGGAGGCAACATATCAGGTTTAAATCATAAACCTTTCATCCACACGACAGTTCATCAGTTTAATTACTTCCTACACAAATAAATGAAATCATGCAAGTCATCATTCAAAGTACATCCTTGCACCAGGTATCTTAATCTAGATTTCTTTGTTTTATTAATGAAAACAGTTCAGGGTGTGCTGGAAGAGGAGAATCATCATCACACGCCCATTACTGTACCTGACTCGTCTGTCATTTTCCAGGGCTTTAGTGATGAGCTCAGTGATTTCAGACACTTTCACACTGGCTATTTTGCTGCACCTCAAAACCTGAATAAACACACACACACACACACACACACACACACACACACACACACACACACAGACACACACACATTTAAAGCTTAAAACAGGGATAAAAACCATAGACTTCTCAAATATTGCCACCTCTCCTTCTTCCATCTTTACCTCCATCTTTATCTCTCTCTTCATCTCGATCATCATATTTCTCTCTCTCTCTCTCTCTCTCTCTCTATCTGTATGTACATGCATTTCTCTTCCTCTCACTCTATCCATTCCTTTCTCCTTTAGCTCATCCACTCTGATGATTCCATACCCTCATCTGTTCATCGGTCTATCTTTATATTCATCTCTCTCTCTCTCTCTCTGGTCATTAAATTCCCATCCACTGTACATTCATCTCTCTTTCATCTCACCTACACCCACCACTCAGTACCTGGTCTTTGAGGAGCATGATGCCTCCACTGGACTGGATGGAGCAGATCTCTCTGTGTTTGTTCATGGCTATGACCAAGAGACCGTCCTTGACCAGCTCCTCCTTCTCACACGGATCCACCAACAAATACGTGCTGCAGGAGACAGAGAGGACCAGGACACGCTTAAACCATCTGCTCGTATTTAAGTCATATGGACTGAAACGTCCCAAGTCCTAAGTCCTAAATGAGACATGTCCTGAGTGCAGCTGTGATGGCGTGTTTGTTTGTTTGTTTGATTGTTTACCCCTGCTGGAAGAAGGCGAAGCTCACACAAACGGGCATGTGGTAAACACTCAGCGGAACCGGCTCACGTTCTTCCGGGCTGAACTAAACATAAAAGCAACATCTGGTGTAACAGCTGTAAGACTCGTCACTATTCCTCTCAGGTGTCAAAAACATCGTACAACGTTCTATACACTCAGGATAAAGTCGCACTCACCACCGTGATGTCTCGGCCCTGGATGGCGACCTCTGGCCTCCTGAAGTGACAGAGAGCCGAAATGGCTGCGATACTCGCCGCGTCCATCAAATTCCCGTCATGGTTCAGGATGTGGACGTCCACTCGGATCTGCCACACCTGCCGATCGAATCATACGCACGATACGCAAGACATAATGTAAACATGGAATATGTGACTACTGAATAACCAAAACTGACACATTCACACCGTGCGTCACCTTTTCTCCCGAGATGACGCACAGAGACTCGGTGTCGATGCATCTGGAGTTCCTCAGACATCTCTCCAGCTGCCTGTTCAGCGTCACCAGCAGCTCAGACTGCCTACAATAAACACTAAAGGTGAGTGCGAATGTGACATACCTACAACAAGGCATTTGAAAGCACTAAAGTGTCGAGTCTGATTTGTCTCGAACAGCTATATGTTTGTTTTTGTTTTTTTTACAGGTTTTGAAGTATTAAAAATATGGCTGCACAAATTCATTTTTTAAAAACTGACATTTTGACGCTGTAGTTGGGATTTAAAATGAAATGTTAAATTAAATTATCTAGATTAACAGAAAATTATTTGACAAAAAAGATTATGTTTATCATCAATATTGATTTATTAACATTAACAAACTCTACATAAATTCTTGACGATGCATATATTACTTGTAAAACATCGCAGCCTTGTGTAATAAGATAACAGCACTAATTAAATTCTAGTTAATTAACTAATCAACATCGATTGTGCAGCACTCATTAAAATCTACTAGAACTTTCCTAATAAACATTGATTCATTACAAATTTAACATGTCATGTCTCATACAAAGCAATATTTTTTTTTAGCAAAATCTGTTCATACAGTCCAGTAGGTGGCGGTAGTACGTCAACCCGTCCATAATCACAAAGGAAGAAGAATGGAATCCTGAGTTTTTTGTATATTCTGCAAAAACTGTGGTAATTTTTTTCCCCATCAATTTTAAACCATTTAACTTTCATAAGTTTGCCTAATAAAAAGGTTTGAATAAAAAAAAAAAACTGATTAACGAATCGATCAACAAAAGATTGATCGAATTGCAATATCAATAAAAATGAATGGCTCTAGAAGTGACGTACCTGTTGGGCTGGAAGCCAGGCGACGCCATCGGAGAAAGCTCCAAGTTAAAAAACATCTGGCCCTCGGTGGGACGGGAATCTTTTGGAGGGACCAACTCACATGACACCTGAGCCAACACCCTGAGGAGACACGCACGATCACCACCACACACACACACACACACACACAGTGTGTACACACTACACAATATCCTAGAGCCAGGAACTGAGTATAGCTGTTCTGTAGGTGTTTGCTTGTTTCATATCGATTATAACATATAAAAGCAGAACATTACCTTGTTTTCCCCAGACTGACCGTACAGCAGCCGAAGTCTGTGCCGAATGTGATTTTAATATTGCGGTAGTCATAAGTCTGCCTTCCATCCAGGCGCTAAATCGAGACAAAGATTTTTTTTTTTAAGTCGTTTTTGTGAGCTAACTCGTCAAACATTTTGAATTATATACATACAATATAAAAAAAAAGACAAACTTTTTTTCTTTTAATTAAGCATAATAATATTGATAATTTCACAATAATTTGTTTAAATAAAATTATACACAGCAATCAGCCAATTATGGCGGCTGGAAGTGGGTGTGATATATTAGGCGACAATATATGAACCTTTTTTCCTGAAGTTGATGTGTTGGAAGCAGAAAAAAATGGTCAAGCGTAAAGATTTGAGTGACTTTGACCAGGGCCCAATTGTGATGGCTAGACAACTGGATTAGAGCAAGTCCAAAACAGCAGCTCTTGTTGGATGTTCCTGGTCTGCAGTGGTGAGGACATATCAAAAGTGATCGAAGGAAGGAAAACCAGCGACAGGGTCATGGGTGGTCAAGACTAAGTGAAGGTTGGTCTGTGTTGTCCGATCCAATAAAAGTGCAAGTGTAGATCAAATTGGGGGAAAAGGTTAATACTGGTTCCAATAGAACAGTGCATTACTGTTTTGGTTGCAGAAGAGGGATATAGGCAGGTGGTCATAATGTTATGGCCGATATAGATAGATAGATAGATAGATATGTACCTATGTGAAAAAGTATTTTTTACACACACAATATTTTAATTGTCCCCTTAAATCCAATAACTGCGAGAAATTTCACTTTATTTGCTGTCGCTATGCCAAAAAGTTTTGTTTCTACCTTTTTCTCCTGGATGGACTTAAGAAGAAAGACTCTCTCGCAGTTTGATAAAGGAGTTTCCCTCATGTTTGCCACCTGAATGTATATACAGTTTATAAATTAAGTCGCTCGCGCTCCTCTTGTAAGCATGAGCAGCCTCCTTGCGCGATTTGATGACGACAGAGCAGCAAAACAAATGGCGCGCAGCAATGACGTAGTCAAGCGTCTGCGTTCGGGCCATATATATCTATTGATATGTTTTTATTAAGAATGTGATTTAAAGATAACGTATTTACAAGGTGAAATATGGTACAAAAGAATAGGAGAAACATTTGGTGAAAATGCAAAAAATTAAACTACATTTCA
>JAQMYG010000013.1:6453931-6474409 GCA_030014215.1 Clariallabes teugelsi
ATAGACGCTATGCAGTGCAATAGATTCATAAAAACGAACGACTCGGACTAGAAGACTATTCTGTTTCCCGTGTAATGCACTGCATAGCGTCTATGAGAGTCACGTGACAAAACAATGAACGATTCGGACGAGAAGATATGAGAGGTGAGCTGCTCATTCTGTTTATCATAATATGTCCTCAACTGCATTGTAATATTTTCATTACTGGAACTATAGACAAAATTTGTGTATGTAGACGTGCTGGGGGTCTGTTTATTTTAATTCTATTTCTGATCACGAAATGAACCAAATGACTCAAAAAAAAAAAGATTTGTTCATTTCAATGAACGAGATTCAAAGAACCGAGTCACTAAAATGATCCAAACTTCCCGTCACTAGTGTGTGTGCTGTTGGTTTTGTGGGTTTATTTTAAAAAATTATATAAAAAAAAAAAAGATTTAGAAAATAGGCTTAAGCAAGTAAACCTAGAACATCTTAACCATTCGAATGTGGATGTTTTGTGTGTTAGTGACAGCCCACCCTGTGTGAACTGCAGCTGCGGTGTAGCAGATTGACTTTCTTGAAGATCTGCTTTCTGGTCAATCTGTTGTGGAGGTGACGGCGCTTTCATCTGATCAGACCTGTGTTTGGACAGAAATCATAGATAAAACTTGAATTTAGGAAGTAGTAGAGCTGTGGCTCATAGATAGACTATCAATGCAATATTTGAGTATTACGATTTTTTTAATCGATTTCGATTGTTTATTGTCTGATGTATTTCAAGCAGCTATATTTCTTACAAGTTACAGTATTAAAAACTACTAAGGTATTTAATGTATCAAATGTTGTTGCTTGTTTAAAAGTCATGTCTCATACTCAGAGATCAGTCATCAGGTCCACAGTCTGTTATAGTATGTGGAGATAAATGCACCAAAAATAAAAACAGAAGGACTAATACTCTCGCAAATCACGAGTATTTACAGAAAATGCTTTTCGGCTTGTATTTTCTGCAAAAGCAGTGGTGTATTTTTAAGGAATTTGAATGAAATGTATTATGAATCAGCTGACCCAACAGTTAAATTAACTAAATTAAACTGAATAACTGAATTGCATGGCACTTAGCATGTAAAGACGTGTCACCCATCGACTATTGCTGACCAGATCAGTTGTCGAGGTTTAATCTACTCAACCTTTATTCATTCTCACTTTATTTGGATGGTCCAGTTTATGGCTCTTTATGTTCAACAGGTCACCGCCTATTAATATTTCCTCGTCCTATCAGAGTTTCAGTTCATCTGTAGGAACTTACACAGCGCACTCAGCGCACAAACACAAGAAATTATGTGTAATTACAGAATATACAGTAGTTTACACAGGATGATTGGAAGGAGTCTCCAGTGTCCGTGCTTTGTAACAGTGGTTAAGCTAGACATTTTCCAACACAAGTAACTTCACGAGAGACAAAAAAAAGGCAGTGGAGGAAAATCATGTACAGCGGTACCTCAGCGTACGAATTTAATCCGTTCCGGAGGTGAGTTCTTGAGGTGAAATTTCATACTGTGGAACACATTTTCCCATAGGAAATCATGTAAATGCTGATAATCCGTTCCAGTCACCCAAAAATCAAGTCAAAGGCTTTTACTGTCATTTCAACCGTATACAGTTCAGTACACAGTGAACCTGAGTAACGTTCCTCCAGGACCATGGTGCTACATACAACATAAATTAGCAAAGCTAACTAGCTAACTAAGAAACCTAATTAGCTGACTAGCTAAGACTAGACAGATCGACATTTTTAAATTAAAAGATGTCCTATACAAAAGAGACAACATAGTGCAAATGTGCAAACAAGACGACAACATGACACAGTTCAATCCGCTGTGGTAGTGAGGTAATGAGCTGAGGTAGTTGGAGAAGAAACAGTAAACATTTCTTGCTAAGTAGCAGCAAAGGTAGAAAAGAGTTTTAAATATTACCAATATTACCAATTTCCAACACTATGATTATATTTTACATATAAAACAATCAAAACACTTAGAAAACACATGTAAATGAAGTAAAATATGATGTCTAAATAAATAGACATCAAACCTCACTTAACCTTATGCTAACTCGTAGCACCGACTGCTTTACAAACAAAACTGAAAGTGGCTCCCTTTTCTTCTTCCGACATTCCTTGATAACATTCTTGAAACTCATGGTACTAAATGTACGAAATTTATTTTATTTAAATAGTACATTTAAATACAAAAGATCCCACAAAAAAATTTAAAATTGATTAGCTTGGTTTTCCACTGACGCTAAAAAAAGTTTGTTCATATGCTGAAAACACTTCGTATGCTGAGGCAAATGTTTCGCAAAATTTCTGTTCTTCAGGTAAAAATTTGTGAGGCGGGGCGTTCATATGCCGAGGTACCGCTGTATGTGAATGTATGTGATAACATGAACTAACTTGTATATTATGAACATTCCCAAAAATTAAAAGTAACCATAAATAGATGCAAGGTATACTACTCTTCACACTTCAGGATGTGCTGTTACTGGAAAATTATCAACGTCAGAACTCAACCTTCACTTGTGGACAGGGACTGAAAGGAAAGATTTCTGACTCGTTATTCCACTAGGGGGCAGAAGAGAGCAACTCGGGACCATGGATACGTCCACTGCAGGAAATTTAATTCTTAATTAAAAAGCTAAATATCAAGATCAAGAGGGAATGAGAATACATACAGTATGGCTCTGTATGATTTGGATTTCTTTGGAATTAAACTGCATGTTAATAAAGTGTTTATTCCATTAGGGTATTCAGAATGTACCATTTTAGATACGATTCTAGATAAATGCGCACATCTGATTGTTAATGCGCTAATAAACATATTTTTGGTCCAGCTCCTTTGATACTGGACAGAGTAGAATAAGTTTGACCCCTTACGTTCTAAAATTTCCTTTATTATCTCACCTGTGCTGGAAACCGTTCTTCTGGTTCATCTTCGCCTCTTTCTCCAGCATTTCCTGTTTCCTGTCCCAGTCTGCCAGTGACAGCACAATGGTGTTGTGAGGAGTTGTGGAAGTGGGAACAGCTTCCGTCACACCAGAGGATGAGTGCGGGGTCAGCGGGGTCACCGTTTCCTCCAAGATCCGCTGCTCCTATTGAGCGGGAAAAACGCTGTTACTGTACCTCATGATCGCTGCAGTGGGATGTCTGAGAATTTTGGGATGAAGCGACGTACCTCTTCATGGTGTTTCCTTTCTTCTTCTTCTACCTCCTTCTGAGCTTTCTCCCACTCATGCTTTAATCTCTCCTGTTCCTGCTGGTACTTCTCCTAGAGAGAGAGAGAGAGAGAGAAAAATCAATCTGTATTCCAGTACATGGTCATACTGACTTTCGAATTTCACCTAAAGTAATATTTTACCCTAAAATATTATTAGTTATAATAACTAAAGCCCCAGATACCATTAATTTTGCTTACAGTTTTAAAGATATGGGCAGAAATGTAATAATGTTATGATATTTTTCCACAATGGCGCTTTTCTTTCTTTTCCTTTTCGTATTTTTTTTTTTTTTTGCACACATTTCACTGTGTCCAGGAGAACATACTATTCTGCAATTATATAAACCTCTTCTACCAGGTTTTAAAAACAAAAATAGGCCTGGAAAGGAGTCTTGGCCTTTCACAGGTTTATGCAATCTTACGTTGCATAATAACAATAATTATGCAGTCTTGTTTCTCGTCTCGTCATTGTGCAGGTCTACAGCTGCAATTATGCATCGTACAATAGATAAATTGTATCTTAGGCTACGTTCACATTACAAGCCACATTGCTGAGTTCCAGTTTTTTGGTCAGATCAGATTTGCATTTTGTGACTGTTCACATTTATAATTTGCAAGTGACTTTTATCTGACTGGACACTGAGTGCTTCAAGTGTCCACTCATTCATTTCAAACAAAGCATGCAATTTTAGCAAAAGTAAGCGTGGGGTTTTGCTCTGGAGGATGGTGCGCAGTTAGCCGGCTGCATTTATTGAGAAGGAAGGAAACCAGACTCATTGCTTTAGCTGTTTTTGCAGCTGTTGATAGCACGGCTATAAAATCCCTGCGCTGTAACAATAACATTGCAAGAACATGTTTGGATCTGATTTAGGACCACATATGAAAGATCTTATCTGGAAAACATCAGATTTGTGCGTTCAGACAGCCATAAAAAAATCAGATCGGTTTCACATTAGGGTAAAAAAAAAAAATCTGAATCAAGTCACTTCAGGCTGGTAATGTGAACGTAGCCTTAGAGCCCAATTTAAAAGACAGCAAAAAGTGATAGAATAGAAAAAGTGAAATGAGATGAAGACAGAAAATCACAAGCTCTCAGGTGCTACGTTATGAATGGAAAAAACAACAACAGGCCACAAGGACAGTAAATGCGCCTCTGGACCACGAGATATCAACACTTATTCCTAAACCCAAATTTCTACTATAATCTATCCATGCGATCGTTAAAATCCTCTTATGGATGTCCACTCGAGTCAGAGCTGAGCATCCATCTTCTAACTGTGGAAGGCCACAGGGTCATGTGACACACCTGTGACCTTTCAGTGTACCTGTAGCAGGCGCTCCTGCTCCTGCTGCCACCTCTCCTGCCGTTTACGCTCTTCGTTAGGGTCCCACGTCCAGTGATTGACCCTCTTTGCAAGGTTCAAGATCGGGGTTTCGATCTGACGCACACGTTTACACACAGCGGGAAAAAAAAGGAAAGAGGAGGAAAAGGGAAATGACAGGACAGCTTCTACTTGATGTAAAGGAAAGGAAAAAAAACAGACAGGAAGACGGTAAGAGAGTGTGTCGGGGGTATACTCACGCATTCGCTGGTCAAGTCGATTCCCTCTGTGGAAAATAAAGGGGAAAGACAGAAGAGAAAGTTTACACGCTGAAATTTTGAGTATGCGAATTACAACCACAAGGCTGCTTGTTGCTCTATGACAAGCTAATGAGGACACAGAAAAACAGTGCAGGAGATGACAATGAACGAACACGACAAAAGCATCTTCAAAACTTGTCAAAGTGTCATGGAGGATGCTGCGAAGAAAGTGCAGTTTATAAGAAACACAGTCATCAGGAACTCATTGTGTAGGTTTCACGACTGTTGTTCCCCGTATTTCTGTCATTTTTAATACACCCATGTCAACTTTCTTTTATTGCAAAATTTAAGATCAATTTAAGATCATCAGACATCTTCATATTTATCTTCCTGTAGTCAAAACAGTCAAATTCAAGATTTTATACTTTGTGGCCTGAAAATATAAATCTGTGGCAATGTCTTTTTTTAAAAATCGCCACTATGTCACCTCTGCAGCTCCGTACATGTGAGTAATGATAGGCTGCTTCACATATAAACAGTTTGACGGCAAAACGCTATAAAAGCCACTTTCGAACTTTTACAGGTTTTGGTTAATATTTTGAGAGATTGTTCATAACGAAATGTTTAATAATAAAAAAAAAAAGCTACATATATTTTGTTTTAGAAGCTTTAAGCTTGCCAGGTTTAGGCGAGGCCGCATAACATAGCAAAACACAATGCATCCTGACAAAGTCAAACCGCATCTCTCTGAGCAAAACAGCGTGTGTACCGTGAGTGATTTCAATGTGTTCAGTGGGGTTTTGGACAATGTTGAAGCTGAGAAAAAGGATGTGTACATCATGCTGCTGCCATTGCAGTTACCCCAGCATTATTGAACTATAGGTGGGTTTTGATTTACATTCAAGATACGGTCTGTGAAAAAGACCATTATGTGATTTGGATGCCGTACAATCATCATGTTATATACATGTTATACACAAAGCTGTGTGTTATACTGTAGTGTAAACGCTGTGGTTAAGCTACTGTAGTTCGTAGTGTCACCTTCCGTTTCACTTTCAAATTAATGTTCCTTTTTTCCTCTTCCACTTCTATCTCTAGCCCTGGTTTTGATGCATTTGGGAGCCATGATACACTTACGGTGTAAGTGCACTTTATGTTGTCTTGTGTTATCTTTTGTATAGTAAAGTATTTTGTATAGTACTTTAGAATAGGTTTTGATAATTTATGGTGTAAATTTGGTTTGTCTTCGATAGTCAGCTAATTAGGTGTCCTAGTTAGCTAGTTACTTTCTGTTAATTTATGTTACATTATGTTACATGTATGTAGCACCTTGGCCCTGTGTACTAAACTGTATAGGGTTGAAATGACAATAAAAAAACTACTTTACTTGCCTACTTGACGGTAATATTCTCAAATGAAGAATTAAGCAGAGGAATAACGTTACACCATAAAAAAATGCACATGTACAAGTTTGGTTCTGTTCTGGTTTCCATTAGGGTACCTTAACTATGATAATTTCATGGATCCACTGACGTTTATGCAGTTGGATGATGCACAAATGAACATTATACGGCGCATACCTGTACTATAATAAGGCGCTATCATTAAGTACGAAGTAACACTGAAACTGGTAGAAGAGAAACAGATGATGCTGTAAATTGACGTTTTGTGTTGTTTCATGATCGTTAACAATAACTGTAATTAAAAAGTTTTGGTGACATTTTTTTTCAAAAGTATTTTGACATTTTAAATACCCTTCTGTCAGTTTACAATACTTCTTGGTTTATAAAAACAATTACTTGTTTTTGTCAAAACCTAAAAAATGGAATTTTCTCATTTTGCTGTCGAACTGTTCATGTACAGTATGGGAATGTGGGGCATGTTGTAGAAAGACTGCTAGGGTGTGTTTAAAAAAAATTTCCATCCGGGTTCTTACTATGGAAGCCTAGTGCAGACAAAATGGAGTTATAAATACAGTGCCGTGAAAAAGTATTTGTGCCCTTCCTGAATTTTTCCACCCCACTCCCCCCCAAAAAAACAATCAATAATAAACCGTGATTTTTGGAAAGCTGAATTAAATTTCACTTTCCACATCCAGGCCTAATTACTGCCAGACCTGATGAATCAAGAAATCACTTAAATAAAACCTGTCTGACAAAGTGAGGCACAAAAAAAAAAAAATCTCACAAACAAAAGACATTTAAGAACTGATGAGAACCAAAGTAATTGAGGTTACAAAGCCATTTCTAAGTGAACCACGTTGAGAGCCATTAATAAATGGCAAGAAAATGGGGAAAACTTGAAACGGTAGAGAACCTTTCTAGGAGGGGCCGGTCTACCAAAAAAAAAGATCCCAGAACAACATCTAAAGAACTGCAGGCATCACTTGCATCAGTTAAGGTCAGTGTTCATGATTCAACAATAACAATGAGACTCGGACATAATGGCATCAATGGGAGATGTCCAAGGCAAAACTACTACTAAAAAGAACACAAAGGTTATCCCCAAGACCTTTGGGCAAATATATTGGTATAAAACGAACACAGCATTTCACAAAAAAGGACATCATACCAACAGTCAAACACGGTGGTGGTAGTGTGATAGTCTTGGGCTTTGCAGCATCAGGACCTGGATGACTTGCAATGATTGAACCATGAATTCTGTGCTCTACCAGAAAATCCTGAAGTAGAATGTCCGGCCATCAGTTTGTGCCCTCAAGATCAAGTGCACTTGGGTTAGTCCACCTCTGAATAGCTCAAAAATCCCAAAATATTCTTTTTTTAGTAATTTTTTGTAATATTAAAATTAGTTTGATGATCTGAATCATTGATGAATAAAAAATAAGGAATGGGCAAATACTTTTTCACGTCACAGTAACTTTAAAAATTCTCATCATGTCCTCAGCAGGCTGCAGTGCCTAAACAGATAAAACATTTCACAATGGATGGAAAGACCGGACCCTGACAGAGGACAAGATGTGACAGAAAAGAAGGTGGATGAATGCGCCTTACTTATCCACTCTGACCTATAAATGCGAATGGGGTAGGAAACCCAGGTGTAGAGCCAGCTTTACCTGCAGGTGCGAAGAATTCCAAGCGTAACCTAGACCTACTAGGGGTGTGTGTGGGTTCTGATGCACATATGTGTATAGATACATATATAAGGACACACAATAAAAGTAAAAAACATTCAGAGAGAGGAAAAAAAATTCATTAAAAAAAAAAAAAAATCCAGAGTCAGAATACAGAGTGAGGAATTCAATTTAAAATTAAAAGAGAATTCAAACGAGAGGAGAGCTTAAACGATTGACAAAGCAAGGAACTGTGGGTAGTGTAGTTCTGTTACCTGAGCAGGAGGTAAAGTCAGACTTTCTGGACTCTTGTATGGAAATCTCATCAGATTTCTGGCTTAATCCCTCTGAACAGCTCATCTAAACATTGTCAAAACAGTACATCCTTTTACAATTCAAAAGCATCAGAATGAATATGAATGCATATTAAGAGTAAGAGTAACATCTAACCTTAGCGTATTTTTAACCATTACCACATTTTTAAAAGCATTTTTCACTTTTTTAATAGCAATATAATTGCAAAATGTATTTTAAAATACCTGGTATAACTGATAAACTTCTTCCAAAAAAAAAAAAAAAATCTAAAATTGTTCAAATTCCACCAAATGTAGCCAGGGTCCATAAATGTTGGAACAAATATAATTTTTTAGTGTGACCTTTCTATACACCATCACAGTGAATTTCCTTCCATCTTTTAGGAAAGTTCCAAACTGTAAAATTGTATTGGCCACTCCCAGTACGTCTTTCGTTCTTTTGTCACGTGACTCCCATAGACGCTATGCGGTGCAATAGATTCAATAGAACGAACGACTCAGACTAGAAGATATATGAGGTGAACTACTCATTCTGTTTATTATTAAATGTCCTTAGCTGCATTGTAATATTTTAATTACTGGAACTATAGACAAAATTTGTGTATGTAGACGTATTGGTGGTCTGTTTATTGAAAATGTAACACTTTATTTTATTTCTGATCAAAAGAACGAAATGAACTAAATGACTCAAAAAAAAATATTCGTTCATTTTGATGAACGAGATTCAAAGAACCAAGTCACTAAAATGATTTAAATTTCACATCACTTCTTTGGAGGCATTTGAGGAGGTAAAACATCATGTTTTCTTTGTAATCCTAACAAGTATTTGCTAAGTTTGGGTCGAAATTATAATAATTATGGCTGATAAAAACAAAACAAAACAAAACATTTTTTAGCTTCACTTAATTTGAAGTTAAATATTAAACTCTTGTATTTGAAGTTAGTTTGTAGTTTTTAAATGAGAAATGTTATAAGGTTACTAATGTTATAAGGAACGGGCTACATTTAATTAAATCAGTAAACTTTTTTTCAAAGATTTGAAATTGCAACAAAATCCGGGGAAAAAAATGACTGAATCAGGATATTTATACAATCGTGATACTTATAGAATTACAATTTTAATCAAAACAGCACCTAGGTATCGTGATAATATCGTATCGGTGGTGACTGGTGATTCCCACCTCTATTAGTCCCAATAAAATAATAGCTATACCTGGTCAGGAATAGGAGCATCTGTCATGGGAAGTAAATGTTTTTCTCTAAGCTCGGTCACGATGGTGGTCTTGACCATGCAGTTGCGCTTCACCGCCATATCAGGGATGTTCTGCTTTCCTAAGATAATCAAGAAGCACATCTCAGGACATGCTCAAGTCATATCTGTCAAATCAGGCTTCAAGTATAGAAACATAGTATAGACGTCACAAACTAAGGCTTTTTTTTTTTTTCAACAAGAACAAAAACACAGTAGAAGGCTTGGTTCTTGATCCAACCTGTTAGTTCTGATTCTGTGAGGGTTTTGGAAGCCTCATCCTCTGAACTCCTCTTTTGAACAGCGATGCTGTGGATGTCGGTCTCTTCTTTAACACATTCAGCTTTTTGAACAGGTAAGGTCTGAGTGCACTCCTGAGCTGTGGTTTCACTTCCAGCTGAGATTTCTGGTTCTCGCTGAGGACTCTGACTTGCTGGTTTCGGTGGTGATGGGGTGAAGGAAACGGGTCTCACTGGATTCTCTCTTGCGTCCTCCGGAATGGAGTCACCGTTCACGCGCACCAGTCCGTCACTCTGAAGCAAAACAAAAACAGTGATTATGAAATGCAGTATGTGACTGGAGCTGTTTAGATGTAATGTCTCATGCAATCAGGAACGAGAAGATGATTTGACATTTGAGGTATCCTTAGTAACTGCCTGGTACGGGGTTAAAATTAGTTTACTAGTCTGTTTATGTCCTGGTTAATATGCTTCCAGTTCGGTTTTGAGTACAGCTTAAAATACAGATAGTGACACTTCATCACTCCAATTATGCTTTTGAACTTTTTACCTTAACTTGCTTATAAGAAGGCTGATTAAATTTGGGTTGGCTGTACGGTTTTGCCGTTAGTAACGGCACAGGTCTGGATGGAGCAGGGGGGATCCAAACAGGCGAGACAGGGACTTCAGGGGATATGGTTGTTCTACTGGGAGAAAGAGGGGCTTCTATGGGTTTGGAGTCGAGGAAAGGTGAGAGGGAGCTGTCTGGAGTTCTGATTTCTTGTACCGAAGAAACTGGAACTTCTGAAGTTTTGGCGGCTCGGACGGGAGAGAGTGGGACGACTGGCGCTTTCGAGTCTCCTGCTGGCAAGAGGGGGATTTCTGGAAGAAGGGATACTTGTGGAGTTCTCGAGTCTTGGATAGGTGTTAATTCTGGACTCTTGTGCGTTATAGTTTGTGTTATCTGATCACTGGAATCGGTTTCTACATCCATGCACATCTGAGACTCGGGAATCTCTGCTTCTTCATCCAGTGCGGCCGCAGATTGTATCGTTACGGCAGACGGGAGTTTCGGAAGCTGGAGCTTCTCCAATATGGCATCGCTGATGGTAAAGCGGAGGGCATAGCGCTGTAATATGGCCGCTTTCTCTTCGGGAGTCGCGGCTTGGAGGTATAACTCGTGCAGCTCCTGCTCTCGACGCTCCCTGAAGCAAGCATGGAGAGAGATAGAGAATAATTATATAACTTTTCATCAATAATAAGACATCCTGCTTTATATCCAATGCAGGTTAAAAGAGAATCCAAGGACGTGAAAACATGATGAAATATCTTGCAAGATCAAGGTCAAACAGGACTCCTGGCATGCTGCAGGCTCACTTTTACTACTGCAGTGTTTAACCCTCCACCAATTATAAATCTGTTAGCTATGATCTGTTAATAAACTCAAAGCCCATGTTAGAGAGAGAAAGAGAGAATGAATTAAAAAGATGGGCGCTCACTTTTCCTCCACGATCTCTTTGTACGTTTTGATGCTCTTCCTGCGATGTGCACCTCCCTCAGTTGTCATCAGTTTTTCCATCATCTTCCTCTCCTCCTCTTTCCTGATCAGGTCCTGAGAGGCACTGCGCCTTCGATTCTTCCACCGAGCCAGGTCCTAGCTCACACATGCACACACAGACATATGGATAAGTGGTTGCTTGGTAACATTACAGACTGCATCGCTGATTATTTTCCTATAACAGAACATCTGCACCATCTGTATACCCCTTGCCCATATGTATTGCAAAAAGACAATGGAAGGGGTTTTTCCATAAACAGTCAAGGATGCATACTGTAAACAGATGTGTAAACAGATGTGTAAACAGATATGTTTGCATCCTGTTTTTTTTTTCTTCCCCTCTTTATATCTGTTACATGTAGCAATCGTTCGGACATGACTCACATCCTGCCACTGGTCCTCCTCCTCTTTGACTTTGTTGTACTGGTTGTGCAGCCTCTCGTGTCGTGTTTGGCTGTGCGGTGAAAGCGAGTCCACGTCCTCCTCTTCGTCGCGCATGTCATTCAAACTGACGCTCCTGGAAACAACGAACGCAGCGGAACAAAACTGTTAACGGCATACACACACAGGTCCAAGGTCGTGTGCAGAACGTGACCTTGGGCCATGGTTTACAGGTTACAATCCAGTGCAGGATGCAGAAAGAGAAAGAGAAAGAAAAGGAAGAAAGAATCCTTTTGGATGCAATGGGTAAAGTGTTATTTACATGCAAAAGATCTGAATTGTTGAGCAGGACGCAGGGGGTGAAAGGTCAACAGAACAGAGGACAAAAAAAAAACAGGCACTTACTCGGTTTCATCAGAAACACTAGAAGCCTTGTGACTGAATCTAGAACATTAAAAATTAAAGACAGAACAATGTGAGCTTTTGATTAAATAAATCAATCAATTAATTAATAAATAATAATAATAATAATAATAATAATAATAATAATAATAATAAAAGGTAACACCCTTCAGTGAGTATACTGAAAATCCCAATATTAGCTTATTTTCTACACAATTTCTATGGAATTCAAACACAATGGAGAACAACCTGTTTCCGTACACAAGCATCACTTAACATAGCCCTTATTTATTTACTTATTTATTTATTTATTTTTTTTTTTTTTACAAATAAATCACAGTTTCAGATAGCATAGCAGTTAGCAGTTTCACTGTTATTGCTATTAGTAATATAGCTTTTTTCATACACTTCCCATAAGTCCTGGAGTATACTGTATATATTGCAATAAAGAAATCTATAGATAAATTTGCCTTCTGCAAATAAATAAATAAATAAATAGATAGATAAATGTGGGCATATTTCAAATAGGCTACTTAACTCGTTAATGGTCTGGTCAAAATTTTTAGTAGAGCAGATTTTGAGATACATTTAACCTGATTGATCCATCTCTACCATTTGGTTGAGGTATGCTATGCTAAATATAAAAACACAGTTATATATGCCCTTATAATTGCTATGCAGCATTCCACAAGAAATAAAGAGGCAATAACGCTGCAAAACATTTGTGCTGATGAACCACCACACCAAAAGTTAAAATCCTATGCAACTTTTTCATATTTTTTATTATTATAATTTTTTTTTGGTATGTGAAAATATTTTTTTTTGGTATGTGAAAATACATTTACCACAAAGTGGCATCTCAACCATTTGGAATAGGCCTATACAGGGGTCTGCTATAATTAAGCCTAGATTGTTGGTATTATTGCCATGGGAAATAAAAATCTTGAAAAAAATAATAATAAAAAAAAAAGAATCGCTTGAATCCTTTAAATACTCAAATTTAAAAATAGGTTAAATGCTTATAAGGAAATTAAACCAGTGGGTTTCACCAGTGCTTGGGGTAATTTATTTTAGGTAATTTATTTAATTTATGTAATTTATAGGAGGAAAATACACATTTTGTGTGTCTGTGTGTGTCTGAGAGGGTAAAGCTGCTTCTCACTTCAGAGGGAAAACATCATCATCCAGGCCAAACTTGTGCCGCGCATCAGGGTCAGGTAAAGGTAAAGGGCTTTGGGCCTGGGCCCCGCCCACAACATCAACTTCCCCACCAAGCACTGCCACAGTGTCTGTTTTCTGCCCATCCAGGATTGGAGGGCATTTTCTGGGCATGCCATCAACATCTGCAGGGGGCAGGGTCACAGATCTAGGGGTGGGACTGAGATTGTAGCCATGGTTACTGAAGCAAAATATAAAGAGAAGAAAAAACATTTTTGAAAACAGCAGTTCTCTTTTCAAGTTCAAGCCAAACATGGAGGGTGAAACCAGACCTCAGATTAATTTCAAGAGAACATGCACGCTCAAGTTGATTTAAAAACTTCATAGTCATGCCTTGAAAGCCAACTTTACCAAGAGGTTAACGAAACTGAGATCCATGATTAGGGAGACCTACAATTAAAGCGTTTATGACAAGGATTATCCAAAACTATTTACAAGTAATGGACCTAAGGCATTGCTGCAGATATTTTCCCCTCCAAAAATTTTTCCATTGGTCACCAGTCCAGTACTAAATACTCCATTTACACAGTTTTTGTACCAGCAGAAACTACTGGCACAGTGGTGGGACAAGATGCCCAGTTCATTGCTCAGAGCAATACTACACCAGACAATGTGGCACATCTCCTGCAGGCCACAACAGCTGGAGCTGGAGCAGAACAACATCAGATTCCTAACCAGCAATGAGCAAGTGGGGGAACATCCTGGTGGTCTGAGGACCACATGTTACAAACTCAGGGATAAGACCTCAACCTTCTCTTCATGTTTACATTTCCATTTAGGCATTTGGCAGACGCTCTTATCCAGAGCGACTTACATTTTTATCTCATTACACATCTGAGCAATTGAGGATTAAGGGCCTTGCTCAAGGGCCCAACAGTGGCAATTTGGTGGTTGTGGGGTTTGAACCTGGGATCTTCCGAACCGTAGTCCAATGCCTTAACCACTGAGCTACCCCTGACCTACACCCTGCAACAAAATCCCACCCAAAACCAGCACACCTTTGCGAACTGGTGCCCCAACTACAAGCACGAATGAGAGGTGGGTTAAAGCCTAGCAGTTAGATCCTCTAGAGAATACAAGTCTGCAGACAGTCTTTTAAAAGCTTGGCATTGTAATTGTGATGAGAATGAGCACATATAAAGCTACACCCACAGTCCTCCAAATGTGCACTCTGTGCTCTTTTAACATCCAGAGAAACAACAACGTCTCAAGAGAATACTCTACATTTATGCTTAACCAAACCATTTTTGTCTTGTAGTATTATAGGATAGTGTTCTAACATGTGGCACATAGACACTTACTCTACTTAGCAGTTTTATTTTATGACTTTTCATTCATCCAGACCAGTATCCATTGAACCGTATGCATGTTGTCAGCTGCCACCTTGAGAAAGAACTGAATTTCTGAAGGCTGGTTCAAATTTGCCAGTGAACTTGTTCCTTGCAATGTTCCCACCCAAGCTTGTTATAAATCATCACACTCTCATGTGTATATTTCCGTTACAGATGAAGAAGTCTGTCCTTGCCAATGTCAACAAATGGACTATGTAAAATGAGTCAGGACACTCAAAACAAAATAGTTCCAAGAATCTGCAGGGAAATGCTTTTCATTAGACCCCCATGGCTGGTCACCTAAGGGAAAACTGCTCATAGTCTTAAACTAAAAGTGTGCAATATTTCCTGGGGCTGGCTTGATGACTTTCCTAAGTTTTAGGTTCTCACCAGCCTGCTGAGTGATCTTAATGAAAAGGAAGCACTAGTCGAGTGGCAACTGACCATCGCACCATCGCTGACCATCGACCAACTTAAATTGAAAGAAGGCCAAGCACCTCAACTCGGTCATATGAACACACTGGTGTATGCATCACAGATGAAGTAAAGTTTCCATCAAGTTCCAGTTGTTTTTACTGGATTCTTATTTTTGATTAGAAACAAGTGTAAGAACCTAAACAACTAAATACAAAGGTTGGAATAAAAACTAGTACTCTACTAGTGCTACATACACAGCCCATAAAACAAATCAAGCAATAGAGTGCAGTGGAAAACATGCAAGCACAAGCAACAGTCATGGAAGTCATAAGTCAGGTACAAGTGATTTTCTCACAGGTTAGCCAAACAGAATGACAACCGATGAGACACTCGTTTAATCTCCCTGTGATTTCACTGTCTCGGCAGTTTCTCGGTTTATAAATTGTCATCCATGGAAAGGTTTCTAACACATAAATTAAGGCCACAGGACTTCCATTATGAAAACCACACTCATGCACTTTCCTTCCTAACCTCTGAGTAGGTTGTTCGCCGATTTTGAGGTTTGGCTCGCATTGCCCACTCACATTCTTCTTTTTGCTTCTCACACCTCCAGGTTTAGGCAGAAAAGCATTGAACTGATTCCCACTCGGTTTCTGGTATGATCCTGTCCTCCTTGCAAGCATGTCGTCTTTCTCCGGGTTATGAAGGGGATCTTCGTCATTATCCTCATCGTAATTCCCAGAGTGCTTGTAACTGTCATGATGAACCTCAGCATGGGCTGGCGTTGAACCAAGACTTTCTGGCTCCTTTTGAGTGACAGATGATGGTACGGTCGGCTCGGGTTTTACTTGCTCAGCTCTGTTAAGAGAGTTCTTGGTCTTAAACACAAAAATATAAACACTGCACACGTTAAAAAACTACAATCTCATGATGTTGGTCGAAAACTCCCAAGGATCAGAACTCAAAAACGTTTCGTTAGTACATCCATCAAGTATTAGATCACACCAAACTCCTGACACATAAGGGTGTGAAGATGCTATTTATGAGTAGTGTAACGTATGCATGAACTGACTATGCACCATATCATCATGGTAATGTCTAAATTATTAACATTTATCCTGCTTATATGTTTCTAGTTGGCGGAAAGTAAAGTTCAAGGTTGGTTGTATCAAGCAAGACTAACTTGCTAGCTAGTCAGCATCAGTTAGCCACGTTAGACAATTTCCTATGACGCATGCCCAACACCATGCAAGCCCACCTTTGTCCCACTTTGAATCTCTTTGTTTTTATGTTCCTATCCATGAACGGATCACCCTTGCTCTCTTCCTGAGCCGAAACATCTGGACGCGTCTCTTTCTTAGAACCGGGCAGTGGGAGGAACCGATTATGCACTTTACCACCCGCATACTGAAACACTCCGGTTCTTCGAGCCATCATGTCATCCTTCTTTAAATCAGGCTGTCTTTCTTTCTCTTCCTCCTCCTCTTCTTCCTCATACTCCTTCTCATCCTTCGCTTTCTCAGCCAGCCTGAACTCGAGAGCCTCACGCTCGGCAAAAGTCAAAGTGTGTTTGGGGTCAGAAATAGCGGATTGTGAGGACTCGAGTGGTGAGGTCAGGGGTCCTGAGTCTCCACTGAGCAGATGTGTTTTTATGATAACGGTGAAGATCGAGAGAAAATGGAAAGAAAGGATGATTAGAGAGGTAGAAAGTATAGTACATGTACAGTCAGAAAAAAAAATCCGATCTAAAGAAGCACTAATGTAGTTCTTAATTAATACAGTTAGATATTGCGCCACTTACTTCACCAACACACACACAGACACTTTTAACTGTAGCTAAACATCATATAATTTAAATTTATAAATTTTTTTATTATTACTAACTATTACTAACCCACAGGCCAGACATGCACAAAAAGTGCCATCCTTATAACTTCGCCAAGTCAAATACATGCAAAGGGTACGGCAGCATTTTACAGAGACTGCGGGTCAATCAATTCTATTTTGTAATCCATCTCAAACCATACGCATTGCATCTGTAGTGTGATTATCACAAGAAAAAAAAATGGACACATTTAGCTTTTCTTCTCTATAGATGCGGTTTCTAAAGGCATCATTTATTCAACATTAATGAAAGTAGTCTCCAGTGTCAGTAGTTTGTACTCAGGGATGTTTTCAGGATAAAGCATTTCTCAATAACCTGCTGTATTCTTCTGTTTCAATACGTTCAAAATGATTTTCAACACCCAGTTATGTTTTATCCTTTATGCAACATCATGAAATAATAATGCACAATTAAGTAATCCTTACTTCTACAAAAACGCTAAAGAATCTTGACGGAGTCGGGATCTTCATTTCAAAAAGATTCTGTTTTTCAGGATGGAATTTTATATAGCGATTACCTGCAACGAGGCTTAGTACGATGGTCAGTCAAAAATTATCCGCACTCTGACTGTAGAACTTATTTTAACTTTTAGAAACTAGGGACAGAACTAAATCTTCGTCCTCGTAGGGCTGCTTTCAGGGGAAACAGGTGAGTCTGATGGAGCGAGATCAGGACTATAGGGAGGATGCTTTGTGGACGTTTATCGTCATGCAAGATCTTGTCCTTGTATATCAGTCCTATGAGTTTAATCTGAAGTTTAGGCTTCATCTCTTCAATAAGCGTCTCAGTGTAACGAGCACTGCTGATTGTCGAACCTTTTTCCTGATAATGTTCCAATACTTCTGGCCCTTGAGAATTCCAGAAAACTGTAAGCATTGATGAATTTTCCAGCTAATGATTGACTTTTGAACTTTCTCTCGGCGATTGAGAATGTATTCGTTCCGTACTCTGCCGTTTACTCTCAGGCTCATTGTGATGAATCCAGCGGATACCCCCTCAGACCACAAAACTTGAATCTGCATCTTTCATGCAATTCACAAGTGGGGCAACCATTTTCGCTCGCACTGCAGGTACAAATGAACCGATGTAACATGTTCACACCTGCACAGCACTGACTGGAAAGACAGTAGCCTCGAAAGGAAAGCGCTGATAATTTGCGGATAATTTTTGACTCACCCTCGTAATTCTAACTACAGTAACTACTTCTACTAGTTGTAATTCTGAATGTTAATCACACAAAGCAGACGAATATTACACATCAATCTACAAACCTGGCCAGTCACAAGCCTGCACGAGCACTAAGCCTAAATCAATCATCCATTCCACAGCACTAAGCAAGCTATAAGATATGAGTGCATATGTGTGTGTGTGTGTGTGTGTGTGTGTGTCTGTAGCAAAGGCCATTCTGCAAGCACAAGTGTGTTCTGTGTCATGGTGTGTCTGAAACACTGTCTATATGCACAAGTGTGTCTACGAACATGCGTGCATATCCTACACTCTCTCTCGCCCTGAGCTCATCCCAGTCGTGGGCATGGCAACAGTTGCCGAGGAGAGGAGGCGTCGCAGCGTCTCTGACTCATCCTTCCCACCCTCTTTCCTCCACTCTTCTTCCTGTCTTTCCTCGTCCCAGGAAACGCTCTCCATCTTAGTCACACCCCCAAATGTCACAACGCGCTTGCGGTCGCCACGGGAACGCCCTTGGCAACCGTCCGGGTCGCTGTGGGCAACCTTGACTGAGGAGGCAGCGTGGCAGGACAGACACAGAGGAGGCGATTCGCTGCACCACAAACACACACACACACACACACAGAGAATATACAAACCCAGACACCCAGTACACACACAGGCCCGTTGTACACACCACATGCACAAACAAACACACAGCACATTTACACGCAGACGCACAAAGAGAAGTATGTAAGAGAGAAGATGAAACATGAATTAGAGTTGATGGACACATGAGAAATTAAGCCAGACAAATGGTGAAAAAAATGAATTATAGGTTACAAGAGGACAGAATAAAAGGAACACTATGTTAAACGCATTCATTGTTTCTCACAATAATTTTGTCTAGTGTCATGTTCATATATGTGAAGCAAGAGCCATCATTCCATGCGTCTCTCTATATCTCTCTCTCTCTCTTTATTCAGGATAAGCCTAGCTGATGTCCATGAACAAATCCCAAATGTCTGGACATCTAGGGAACTACACATTCAAGCCTATGGACAGGACTGAGGACAGACACCTGTTCTCTGTGCTCATCTTCAGCCTCTGCCACTTCTCCAGGTCTGACTGCGTCAAGGCCGTCTGAGCCAACGACTGCTGATGATCTCGATGTGGGAGGCCCCCAGTCTGACTGCGCCTCCTAGCCAGATCATCTTTCTGTATATTCGGCAAAGCTGCTTGACCGCCTGCCGCTATCTCTTCCTCCTCCTCCTCCTCCTCATCATCGTTCTCTTTCTCCCTTGCTTTCTCAGTGCTTAGGAAGGGGTTGTCCTTACGGGTTATGATTGACACTTCTACTGGAGTGGCCTCGCTGTGGAATGACACACAACTATAAGGCAATAAGCTACAGTATATATATAAGTACTTGGGCGATATTAATAAAATTGTATTGTGCTCTTTAGTATATGTTAAGGCACCTGCTTTCGATGGTCATTGAAAGTCTCTGCCACTTCTTAAGGTCTGACTGAGTGATACTTGTCTGGGCCAGTGATTGACGAGGATCCCTTTGTGGGACGGACCCGAGTTGGGTTCTCCTCCTGGCGAGATCGTCCTTCTGTACGTTCGGGACAACTGCCTTCCCCTTGTCCTCCTCATCACTCTCTTCCTCCTCTGCCTTCTTTTTCCCGCGAGGACTTAGAAAGGGATTGTCCTTGCGAGTTACGATTGCCCCCTCAGCCGGGGTGGTGTCGGGTTCACTGTGGTGGAGTGTTGCAAGTGCACACGGTGAAACGTTCAATCGCACAATTCATGCACAGACGGAAAGGAGGAAACAGCAACACATATACAGACAAAACAGAAGAAGACAGTGGAAATAACAGGTTGAACTCCTCAGACGGACCCTCTAACCATTATGAAGACTGAAGGACTATAATATTTGTAAATATACAAGAGATTACCGGCATGTTCCCCACCATGAACTCTGAAACTATCCTTGATGGGAACTAAACAGTTGCTGACTAAATTACAGCAACATATACAACGCCAAACATTAATGTCTGCTATTGTTCGCTGTTTTTTGCTTTAAAGGTCCCATATTTTACTATTTCTTTAACATTCTTAAAACACCCCTCAGATAATGAAATTTTCCTGCCATGCACTCCCTTTATTTCACTCTTCATCTTAAGGCGCCATTTCAAGATCTATGTAAATGACCTACTGCTGAGCCATGCTCCTTCACAGAACATCCAGGGTTGAGAAAAAGGTGGATGAGTATGAGGTCACATCTGGGGAAAAAAATGTTTTTCTTTAAAAAAATTTTTGGGGGGATTTTTCCTCGATTTTCTCGCTAATTTAGTCGTATCCAATTCCTCCCCGTCACTAGGGGGCTCCCACATTAAGGCTACTACTACCACTCAGCTGGGAGGGCCGAAGACTAT
>JAQMYG010000013.1:6480921-6498740 GCA_030014215.1 Clariallabes teugelsi
GGTGGGGACATTTCAATGGTCGGAGGATATTGGTGGGGACACATCACCACCGTCCACCCTAAATCTACGCCCCTGCACTAAAGGATAAACCTTTAGAGCAAGGAAGGCTCCAGGAAGCGTCATGATTCTCACAATGGTTTATACAAGCCAATATGTATAAAAAAAAAAGACACATTAATGTTAGCTCACATCACAACAGGGTCGAATGTACCGCATTTAATTGGCATAAAGAAGCATTAAAAGGTAGCTGTACACTGTCACTATTCACTTGTTAGTTATCTGGACCTTGTTTTATCTGCTCCATTGGTGGTGAGGGATCCCTAGTATCCAGCCCATACTGTCTGTCTGTTTCAATCACTCAGATTATTTGCACTCAGCGTGCTGCCATGCTCGGTGATCGGAGAATCCTGCTGTTTGCTTTTTTTTTTTTTTTTTTTGCATTGTTTGATTGCGCCATTGCACCAACGTGGAGCTTTTTTTTTTTTTCTTTTCCATTTTTAGTTCACAGACGTAAAGAGGAGGTGGAATGTTGTGCTACTACTCAGCAGTCATGAACAGTTTCAATCTTTTTGCAGTCTAGGCCGAACCTACACGTGTCTGAATCAGCCTGGATCCAAGCTCAAGGCCTCACACACACGCGCACACACACACACATGCACACACACTCCAGTAATAGGAGCCCACAAGCAGTCAGTCGAGCTCGTTTTTACTGTAGATCCTGGAAAAAACTTGCATTATTTGTGCGTATTCTTACTTTGATTTCTTTAAGAGTCCAAGTATAAGGCTTTGCTTTGATCTTCTTTAAGATCAAAGCAAAACTTTAAAGATTTCAACAGCTCGTGAAAATTCATGCTGGAATTTCGAGGCAGGGAAAAACGTAGCATAGTCACTTATCTAGGCAGGCTAAGCAAACCAGCATCGAATGAAATATATATATTTTTTTTGTTTCGTCGCTTACGTATATTTTGCCGTGCATGCTTCATTTCCGATTCAGCAGATCAGAGGCAGATGATATCTGATATCTTCATGGAGAGCGAACGTGGTTGAGTCATCTCAGTGCTTCATTATTCAACACTCTGACATATCAGACGATCAGAGGCAACCAACACAAGGTTCGCAATCGGTGTGTGTGTATACTGTACCTGAAGTCCTGACCCTCGTCCAGGGTCTGTTTCTGCTCGGAGACGTGACGGCGTACGAGCGTGTCTGTGTGCGCTGCGTTGTACTGTATGTCCTAATTTGTCAGCTGAAGGAAGGAATGTAAGGAATAAAACACTTGGAAATGCTGGCGTAGGAAAATAATCAACCATGTGGTTCATTGAGGTAGCACGGTGGTGTAGTGGTTAGCACTGTCGCCTTGCGTCACCAGGGTCTGGGTTCGATTCCCAGCCAAGCTTGATTCCCCTTTCTCCCTGTACTTGGTGGGTTTCCTCCCATAGTCCAAACAAATTGCCCCTTGTGTGTGTGTGTGTGTGTGTGCCCTGCAATGGATTGGCACCCTGTCCAGGGTGTACCTCCATGGTATATAGATAGGCTCCATGACCCTGCATACAGAATAAAGCGGTATATATGAGCGAGTGAGTAAATGTAGTTTATTCTGTAGCACTTTTAACTACCCACACTATATCGTCACGAAGCAGCCGCAACTCAGCTGGACCTTTAGCAGTTTTAGTGTATGCTTTATGAAACACATTAATTTTAAAGCACCCGATGGTCACAACTCAACACTCCTTCAAAGGGCCAAATCCCGGTAACTTGACTCGGCTTCCCGTGTTCAGCCACGAGGCCGAGCCGTCTCCGGAGACCCCGCGCTTGGCAGAATATCAATGAAACACTGTGCTGGAGAGAGTAAAAGAGGGTTTGTGTGTGTGTGTGTGTGTGTGTGTGTGTGTGTGTGTGTAAGGTGTGCCAGGCTGGATGTGGACCTTGTGCCAGCGTGGCTTTTGCTTACCTCTTGAGTCGCACCTGTTCAGCAGGCACTTGTTCATCTACAGGTTTGTGGAGACTCGATGAGTGTGTGTGTGTGTGTGTGTGTGTGTGGGGACGGAATTATACACCCAGGATAAAAAAAATAAATAATAAAAAAAAAGTGCTGTTCCTTGTTGCTAAGGTGATCGCATCCCATCAAGCGTGTGCGTGTTTTTGCTGAGAAGGTTCATGTGGTGCGTTTAAATTTAGTTTTTTTTTTCTTAAAAAAATACTAATTATGTACCTTAAATGAGGGAGAAGAAAAATAGTGAAGGTATGGGGGCGAATTGACATCAAATATGTCATCAAGCTTGAAGACCCTTTTGTTAAGCATCTGTTGCATGTTTAATCATAATTGTTAAAAAATAAGAGAGAAAGAATTGAAATTTCAGACAGGTTCAGATCTGAGTTTTTTTTTTTTTTTTCCTTTTTTTTTTACCATCTATTTGTGATTCTTTACAATTGTCTCGGCTGAAAAGTTCCCACGTTTATATCAAGGATGCAAACACGCGGGAACGCACGACCCGCAGGATCTCGCTCACGCAGACGGACAGCTGGTTATAGATTATTCGACAGGGCCGTTAAACTGCTGCTCAGTAGAAGATAACAGGACGTGGTGTGTGCGTGTGTGTGTGCAAATGTGTGCGTGTGTGTGTGCAAATGTGTGCGTGTGTGTGTGTGTGTGTGTGTGTGTGTGTGTGTGTGCGGTATATAAAATGCAATATCAGCCACTTGGCTTTTACTGTATTTTTCGTCTCACAATTGTTTCTGGTTTATTAGACCTTTCACCATGTAGGAGCCGAACTGTTCATTAAACACATTACAGAACTGCTCCTTGTTTCTGATTAGGTTCTTACTGCAGTAATGTGACATTAAAGGAGGATGTGATCTCTCTCTCTCTCTCTCTCTCTCTCTCGGAGCTTGTTCTCTCCTCTCTCTTGGGTTATTGATCTCCGAAATGACCACAGGTTACCTAAATGGCCGTTCTTATCTGTGCTCTAAAACTGCCGGTGTAATGGACCGCCCTGTAATTCACCTTAGGAACAGGAAGAATAAGATAAAGTGTGTTTGTTTGGGATAATGACACTTTTTGTTCTATTAGGGCTTTGGATTTGATATGAAGCGGTTATCATCGTGGTGGACGTCTGTCTGGGCTGCAGGCCGCATCGCCGCATCAGCTCCACGGTTCTGGGTTCAGACCAGAGTTTCGGCTTTTGCATGCACTCGTTGTATCATGCCGGACTTGGGAATGTTGCCCAAAATTTCTGCAAAAAAATTTTTTTTGCATGAATTGTTGAACCGCATATCTAGATTTTTTAAAGTGTTTTATCTAAACATCAAATATTTAAATAGTAAATCGATTGCGCAAAGTAAAACCGGTTAACACAGTTTGCCTGGAATAATTAGCGATTAATAAATCACGTCTCGTGTCCGAAATCTTTGACATTCCAGGCTAAAATATGTATTGGAAAAAAAGGCTTTAAAAAATATATCAGTTTTGAATACATCAAAGAAAAAACACAACTTCAAAAGCAACCAGGAGAATTCGTTTTAAAAAGGCGTTTAGTGAAATTATTTCACTATTCACATTTTTTCACAATTTTTTTGACAAATTATTAATTTATGTAATTTTTTCGAATAAATAAATAAATTAATTAATAAATAATAGTAAAAAAATAAATAAATAATACATTAAAATTAATTTATTTTATTTTATTTTACGTAGCAAAATCAGCGGTTTAGTGATTAGCATTGTCGCTTGGCGTCTCCCAGGGTGTGGGTTTGAGTCTCGGCTCTTGTCCTGTATGTGTTTGATGGGCTTCCTCCATAAATTATATATTTATAATCTTATATCAATAAAGCACTGTCTATACGTGCGGACTCTAAGCATGAACGGATTCAAGACGTTTCAAACCATAAGCGCTAAAGATGCACCGATCAATCGGCCAATATCTGTAGATCATGAGGTCGAATTCCGCTACAGCAATCTGTTGCCGGGAGTCTGAGGAGGATCATGGACTCTTATCATCTCATTTCGTCGTCTATACCACTTTACCCTGTATAGAGGGTCGCGGGAGGCCTGAAGCCTATCCCAGGAGACATGGGGCACGAGGCGGGGTACATCCTGGGTGGGGGTTCCCATCCTTTGCAGGGCACACACACACTTACACACTCACACACTCATTCACACACTACGGGCAGTCTGGGAACGCTAATTAGTCTAATCTGCATGACTTTGGACTGTGGGAGGAAACCGAAGTACCCGGAGGAAACCCTCCAAGCACGGGGAGAACATGCAAACTCCATGCACACAGACCTGAGACGGGACTCGAACACGGACCATTCAGGCTCTGGATCCAGCACAGCGCTGAGCGGGATAATGTGATGACTGAAAACGAACGAATGTGAAGCAGTTTAAGATGAATGGAAAGCTCGAGTATATGTGATGAATCGATTTGAAGGATTAGACTTAATATAATTGATCAGGTTCCACTCGCTGTCTGTCAGCTTGGCAGTTGTGTTTGTCGCAGCTTTGTTTGCGTGACGCCGTCGTTATGTTCTTTTGTAATCGTCGCTTAAAGGAATCAGAGCTGTTGGTGTTAATTACAGCAGGACGTCTGCATTTCTTTGGTAGTTCCACACTGTTTTATCCACGCTTAAACAGCGCTGCTGAGACGGAGATAATGAGACGTCGCCTGCTGCAAAAAACGGGTTTTTATTTATGATCCACTCGAGACGGTGGCACAGACGATAAAACGAATTCGGCCTTTGAGATGGCTACATCCTGCCACCACGAGATATCGAATATATCTCTATATACTTTTTACCTTTGACGAGTCTTATGTAGCGTCGTTTTCTTTTTCTGGTAAGATAGAAGTGGTTTTCTAAACAGCACATGCTGCAGAATGTCATTTCCTGTGTTATTTTTCCCTCCCTTCTGTTATTATGTCCATTGCTTCTTCTGTTCGGTTAAAACCTTTGCCTGAAACCTAAAACTGACTTTAATAGTTAGTTTCTTTTATGGCATATTTACTCATAAGTTTTATATAAGACATTTTTCCATGGACCGACCATCATGCGCTCGTAACAAAGCATAATAAAGTGTATAATAAATACCGTATGTATATACAGTATATATAAACATACAGTACCATAATGCAGAATCAGTGTCCTGGGCTTGTGACCGAGCCAGTTGCAAAACTTATTTGCGTCAGCAGTGGAGAGCCAAATGAAACGAGTTTATCTATTTTTTTAATGTTTTTTTGTTTTGCATTTTGTGCAAGATTTAGTAATGACCATGCCACTAGCAAGAGGAAGACGGAGTCACTTTCAGTTTTGATGCCTGTATTAGGGTGAAGTGAGGTTTTACAAGTTTTTTCTTGATTGTTTTTATATGCAAAAATATGATTATAGTGTTGTTAAGTTTTTTGGCTGGATGGAACGGATTACCTGCATCTACATTACGTCGTATGAGAAAATGTGTTTCACAATACAAAATTTCCCCTTAAGAACTTCATTTGTATCCCGAGGTACCACTGCGATTTTAATTCAGAACGTGATTTTAAACCTGATTTCAATCGAGAATGTCGGCAGCGTTGAAGTTGAACAGAGTAAACTCCTGTTGCGTTAAACCCGTAATTCATGTAGGACGTAAATTATGCGTTTTCTTTTAAGTGCAGCCTTCTTTTTGTTGTCAGAGTTTCATCTGTTGTCTCATCATTTGGACCTTTTCCCTTTTTTTAAAGAAGCTCACCAGAGACTTTTTTTTCTATTCATTTTAGCTAGTAATTTTAGTAGTATTAATTTTTTAATTTTTTTTGGATTTTCTTCCCAATTTAGTCGTGTCCAATTCCTCCCCGTCACTAGGGGGCTCCAACATTAAGGCTACTACTACCACTCAGTCTGGAGGGCCGGAGACTGTCACGTGTTTCCTCCAAACCACATGATGCCAGCCGACCGCATCTTTTCGAACTGCTCGCTCACGCACCGTTGGGGGCGCCGTAACACACTCGGAGGACAGCACTATCCGCCCCTTCCGCTTGCGTGAGCTCACAGACGCTCCTGATTGGCTGTAGAGCCGTGATTAATGTGGGAGCATGAAGTACCTCTCATCCCGCCCCTCTGAGAGAGCTCGGCCAATCAGCTCTGTCTAGACCTCCGGCTGCGAGAGGTTACAGCATCACCCGGGAATCGAACTCGCGATCTCCGGATGATGGGGCGAGCACTTTACCACTGCGCCACTCGGAGGCACCAAAAGAATTGTGAAGTGACATTCCTGATAAACGTAGTCCGAGAACTACAGTTATAGATACAGTTATAGATGTCTAAAATGTTATAGATAGACATTGTTTGACATTGATAAAATTTCACGATGTACCGTTAAATTTGAAAGGAAATAACGAAATATAAAATAACAAATAAAATGGGGTGGGGCTTCCAGAATTCCAGCTAATACTTACTATGATTGACACCTGACATTTTTTCCCCTATTTAATGGCATTGTATCTACATTAGCCATGTCTCCATGTGACCCTACAGCATCAGACTGACGCTAATTCCTGACAGGAATAATAGAGACACAGTACCGACTGTACAACACAGCACTAGAAGAGCACCTGAAACTTCCTTATAAGAAGAAACAACGTCATTGACATGACTTACTTTGCATGCCCTGTAGTCTGCTGTCTTGCTTTTCTCTTTAGTTAATGTGAAGTATTTCCACATTGTTTAAGTTATAGCGAGTTCCACATGTGCTCTAATGGAGTTTGGTCGACTTTGCATGACCTACTTTACATCACACCATGAGAAATGGTGTGTTAATTCAGGCCAGATTTGCTTCAGAATTGGATTAGGTGTGCTCTGTTCACATACTGACACTGAACTGGCACACACATACACCAAAGAAAGAAATTCCATCACCATGGCAACAGCTTGAGCAGCTGACTATATGGACATTATGGCGTTAAAATAAGACGTGAGTTCAGCAGGGGATTTAAAAATCATTGTTGAATAATCAAAGTTAAATATAAGAAGAAAAAAATATTCTATTGATAATTACAGTTCAATTATTAGATCACTGCTAATACTAGTTATTACACTAACTGTACTGTTAAGCTGGTAAAAAAAAAAATAAGGCTGGTTCTTTAAAGTTTTCCCTAATGAAGCACCTTCATTGTTAGTAAGACAGACACGCAACGTGAGATGCGTACGTTAGGTTGGCGCGTATAGACATGTCCTGCAGGTCTCCTGGGTCGAACAGTTGTGATCCCTTTAGTCCTAACTCCTCACATCCCCTCAGGAACATGGTGAGATTATCCTGGGAGAGCAAAGCACAAAACACTTACACACATTGCTACAAGCATGGAAATCCTCATGCTGACTCTTATGTCGCAGAGAGACTTTCAGCACACAGTACGACACAGTACACTAGATGTTGAACCTGCCGCACGTGGTTCGAGGTATTATAGAAGGTAGAAGGTAGTAGGTATCGTGGCATAATTACAGATAGACATAAATGAGCATGATAGGGGCGTCACTGCATTCCATGTTTCCACTCACCAGTCCTGCGATGGGTGTCGGGAGTCTGTTAATCTTCTTCACAAGTCCTGGTTTGATGGAACTCAGCAGCCTACAAAGTATGAGGATTTGATCATTGAAAATTTATGCATGTATGTTATTTAAATGTGCTATTTACAGTACATTTGGTGCATATGTGTGTTTCTACAGTACTTTTAAAGTAAGTTAATGAGAATCGCCTGGATAACTTCTCATGCACATGATTATCGAGAGCTTTCAACGTTCACAAAGTGACACTTGAAACAGTATTTGCATTTACCATAGTGTCCTGAATGACAAGGACCTCAAGGGCAATGAGAGTCACTCGAATACCAAATGCCAGCAGTATTATGAGTTACAAGAGTCACCTTGGGATCACTTGTTCAGAACCAACCAGAGCAATCAAAGCACTGGGAGTCCATCAGTCAGTGGTTCAGCCTCTGCTTAGACAAGGAAGATCTCCCCCTTATTTTTAATTGTGACAGATAAACAGTTAGTCTGAGGATCAATCTAAATACAGTGAGCAAAGATTTGTAATAAATTCTGACTTGAAAAACGAACAAGTCTTGGTTTACGAGTACCGATTATCATTTATCACGCATGCGCTTCTTGTTGATTACAACTGAGCCAACAGTTTTTCTCGCTCTTGCGCTGTGGAATTGTGGGTAATCGTCTCCCCTGCTGAGTCTTAGTGCACGTCTCTTACTGGTATAATCAACATCCGTGCATGCGTGTACTGTTTACTATAACACTGTGACCACGTGTGTGCGCGTGAAACATATTTTATTTTGTGTTTATAAGCGTGTGTGTACAGCGCGGGTGTACTGTTTCTTATAACACACGAGTGTGCGCGCATGTAAAGCAAAAGAAAGTCTTGTTAGAGAGGTTAAAGATTTTCTCTCTCCCTCTCTGTTTCAGCCTGTCGTTATGTGTGTGCGCACACGTAATTTGACACCATGCCCCTTCACACACACACACACACACACATACACACACACTCTCGCCTTTACTCCACCACCCCACCCCCTCTCGGCTTCACACACAAACACACACACACCTTTTTTCTGCTCTACACAGAAACACTGCTCTGTCGCGATTCTTTTCAAAGGTAAAGTGCAGGTTCATATGTTTGTTTGTTTTAATTTACAGCAGTGATTCCGTTAGAATGCGCTCATGCGAGTGTCATTAACGATGTTCCTTGCTAATTTTACCGACAAAACAGTTTTTCCGTTAATGTGTGTGTGTGTGTTTGTGTGAAATTCAAATAAGACAGAAAGATTAACTCTTTAAAATGAGAAGGGGGAGACGGAAGGGGCCTCCTTTTCTTTTACTTTAGATTCACACACACACACACACACACACACACACACAACCACACACAGCGCCCACGCGCATAAACTGAAACACTTATCTGTCTGGGTTTATTTTTACTTTTTTTTAAAGGTAAAGTGCAGGTTAATTTGTTTTATTTTTACATTATATTTTGTATTAATTATTTTTATGTATTAATTTTTGGGGGCTGTGGAACAAATAATTTGAGTTTACATTATTTCTTATGAGGAAATTTGCTTTGATTTATGAGTGTTTTGGAATACGAGCCTGCTTCCGGAACGAATTATGCTCGTAATCCGAGGTTCCACTGTAGTACCATAATACGGACATATGTATTGGGCATGGCAAGGCTTCACGGAATAGTGGCAACCCTTTTCATTGGGGCTGCCGGGGTGTCAAACTTGGCAAGAAGTATCCCACACACTTTACACACCCTTAGCAGTACATTTTTGGGACTAGAGAAATGGAGGACAAGGATGCACCAGATGGTGTATACACTAATCATGGATTCAGGAGTGTTACCTCAGTTGGCACTTCTTTTTGAAAAGCCATACGTACAGGTACAAAAGGGTAGCAAATTTGTCCATCCATTCAGGACAACGGAGCTGCATGGGAAAAACAATGGATGACAAGATGTTTGTCCTGAAGACTAACAAAAGCAGTAGAGGAAACCAGCAAACAGTTAGCTGCATAAACATAGAGTCAGTGGGAAATCATAGAGTAGACTGTGAAGCTTATATTTATAAGGAAAAGAAAGACAGTTTTGATGCAAAGATTTATGTTTGATGCACGTCACAGTATTGAGCAAAACCACCACAAGGCAACATTTCAAAACCGGTAAGAAGAACTTGAGAGCCGGATGGAGCAACCTTGCTCCAAGCTGGGTGATGTGTGTTGGTGGCAAAGCATCCTTGCCATTGTACTAGAAGGAGCTGTCTGTTGAAGGACACGAGACTCAAACGAGTCAGGTTTTGGCTACTGAAACAACGATATTAGCCAAGCCATGTCTGTCCTACAGTCATTAGTATTGTTTTCCACACTATCAGTCAATTCAGAGCGAGGGGATGGCCATGTGTGATTAACAAGCTGTAATCAGCATGAATCAGATTCAACTTTAAAATCAGGTTCAAAACTGGAGCACAGTGGAGACATCCAGTCATCCAGGTTTCTAAATGTTCCAGAAGATTCAGACAACATCTGGATAAACACACAGAGTTAAGTTAAATGAAAGGAGACAATCCAGAGAGAAATTAGAAGACTGCCATGGAAATGTCTGCCATGGACTTCCACTTCCACTCATTGAGGTACAAGAGAAACATGCAGTAAGATTAAAGAACACCAACTATTGCCAACTTTGGAGGTCAGGAAACATAGTGGATAGCTCTGTATGATGTCCAAGTTGTTGAAGAGGTACAAAGCAGGGAGTGGAAAGAGGACAGATGGCTGTATGTCAGTGGAATGTATCATAAATACTTTATTAAATGTCACCATATGACTTTGTTGAAAGGTTTTGACAGGCATGTGCACAGGCAAAATATGATATCCAGGTGCGTGTTCCCGTCTCTGGCGGTAAAACAATGAGACTTACCTCATTAAATATAAATCTACAATAAACAGAGAAAATAAACACACAAAGCCACCAACATCAAAAAAAATTCATATTCATATCATTCATTTTTAAGTAAAAGACCATGTTTAGGTCTTCTGTCAGTTTTATTTATGAGTTTATGTCTGTATTTTACCACCTAGAAAAAGACATTTCGGGAAAAATTAGGGAAAATTATACCTACGGTACACAATACAGCCACTGTCCAATCAGATTAAAATAAGCCCAATATTCACCCATATCAGGCACAAGGATTAAATATCTGCTCAAACTTTGTTGGATTTCTAATCCATTATACCTTTCGGTTGTTAGAGTTGAAGAAAGAGTGGTTTGGTTTTCATGTACTGTATTGGTGAAAGGACTTACTCGCACAGAAGAATGCCGTTCTCCAGGCTGCTCCTGAAGTCCTTCTCGCCAAAGCTTCTCCCTGTCACTGCCTACAAAGAGGAAAAATAGGAAATTTGATTTTAAGCTGGATTGTTAATTACAATTTCATTTTTCATCAGTACATCAATTATGGTGAAAATTATTAGGAAAAGTCCATGATTAAATAAATAAAATAAAATAAAATAAAATAAATCCTGTATGATGGATGAATACCTCAGCTTATACCACATGACCATTCAATGATTCTGATTGTATTTAAAAAAAAATATGTTTAATTGTTGAAACAGTGTAGTTTTTTTCCCATTGTTTCAGCCACAGACAAACATTTATATCCACCTGATCTACTGTAATCAACAAAAGGAATTATTGGCTTTAAAGCGAATATACTATATATTGACCAGAGGACACAGATGTCATTTGCACCTGTGTAAGGATTTCTATAATATAGCCTAGTATATGTTTCTATAGTATATTATACAGTATATTTTTAAATCACAATGCATATCCTTCTTTTAGGAGCCTTAACATGTTTTTGTGAAAACATGACATTGGATGAATACATTACTCAATGAATACAATATCTTCTTCTTTGCATCATGTGATCAGTGAAGCAAAACTACTGGTTGGGCACAATGTGCTGTGAATGAACTAAATGTGTTCTATGGACTTTTTGGAGAATGTTAAGTCAAGAGAAAAGTTGTCGAAACGAAGGAAATGGAGATTTTTTTCCCCAGCAGTCATGGGCTTCTAGTATGAAAAGGAGCATTCATTAAGTGGTTAAGATACTGATGATGCATTATTGATGAGAACAATGCTGATGATGCCTTGTAAAGTTAAGTTCTGTTGTATATTTTAATGCTTCTTGTGATTTTCAACCAACTTTGTGTGAAAAAGAAATATAAAACATTTTCTCTGTTTCAATCTGTAGCCGGTGACTCACTACAAAATCAAAAAGCATGAGTTTGCTGTATTTTTTTTTTAAAATTAAAACCAACATATTATTAATATTAAAATGCACATTTAAACTGCCATAAATATAAGTGCAAGCTGATTCATCCACTGTAATTAAACTGTGTGAGGCGGATTTGTGGCAATATGCAAAATAATACAAAAATCCTCCTGATAAAGATAAATCATTTTGACATTTTATTATAACATTATACTTAAATTTAAATGCAAAATGAAACACTGATCTAGTATATATCACTTTTCATTTAACCAGTTATTTTCCCTTTGGTGTAAATATAGAGCTTTAAAAGACTCACAGACACATGTATACTTCCTCTCATAGTGTGAAACAGCTGAGGTCTATTTCAGGCACTAAAAGGTCACTTATTGTCTCATGTCCTTCACTTGGTCCAAAAGCGGACGTGCACGTGTGTGTGTGTGTGTGTGTGTGTGTGTCCTGTGTTACTTTTCTATATGTACAAAAACTGCATTATTTAAATATGTCTAACAATCCACAGCCAAAACAGCTACTTGTTGGCATCTCACTTTGTGATTATTGTGGTAGCAATTTAAGATTTATTTATATCACTATCACAAAGTAAACATAGAGATTAAAGGGACATTTTGTTGATAATGGGACATGACATACCTTTGCTCACCCAAGATGAAAGCAATTGTTAATCTACGATCAAAGCAGTCATTCACAATTAATATGACTTGACCTAGTACTTCAATCAATTGTATACTGCAGCACTTTCAACAATAGACATTGTCTTAAAGCAGTTTTACAGAAACCAGGACGTAGATTTACCTCCTTAATGAGCTAACCAGAGGTTACAAAAAACTTCCTAGGATGACAAGAATGAAAATTTGGAAATGCAGTAGAAAAATGAGAAAAGACAGTATGAAAAGAAAAAAAGAAAAAGACACTTGGGATGAGCAACCGGATCATCTACAGTATATGCTTAGAGTACACTGATTCACCAGGGTCAAATTATTGGCCTGCATAAAGCAAAGAAAACAACTAAGGAGAACGTACAGGCATTGGGTTAAGAACTGTCTAATGCATTATTAATAACTGGAGGTAAGGGGCTAAACCACTAACCACATGGAAGAAATGTGGTCAGAAAAAAATACTGGAGATAACTTACACAATTGCTGAAGTTGCATCATAAAAAATAAAAAAAACACAGTAGAAATCAGAGCTATGTTGAACAGTTAAATTAAGTATTTCCACATGCACAATGATGAGAACTAAACAGCTGTATGGCCACTTATCAGAAAAAAGTATTCCAAAGTAATGGGAGAACGTTATGTGACAAAAAATGAAGACTGCATAAGCTTTTGAGGGACAACTGCAGCTTTTAGGACTTTCCATAGAACATTTTTTAAAATTGGACATGCTAGTATGAACGCTAGGTATACAATAACACGGTAGGTATACAATAACACGGTAGGTATACAATAAGCATTTGCGAGCTAAAGCCTTAAAGGCCATAATAATGAGCTAATTATTTGAATCAGACAAGGTTTAAGAGCTTAAGAGGTTAAAGTGTGCAGCACACAGCCAGGACTCATAAACTCTTGCAAGAATGAAAAGAATTAAGGATTCCTGCTATTTAAGAACATTATTTCACATAAGTAAGAATAAATATGGCAGTATAAGAATTCTGATAAGAATTGAATGTACAGTATAAAAGGTGAAATGTATCAAATTTGTGTGTCACTTTCTGCAAATATCGGCTGATAAATACCTTTCCTGATCCTTCAACATAATTGAAATAGTTTAAATCCTAGACATTGCTTTAATGAACACTATCTGAGCTGGTTATTCCAGTTTCACTATAGACCCACACCACTAGTAAAGTTATTTTTAGAGGTAGCAGGAAAATCCTGGGGTCAAAATGAGCCTGAGGGTTCCCTCTTTCCTATGACAGAATCCTCATTTAAATATTCTGAAAATAGGATTTTTATTGTTTTTTGAGGCGATCCTCGTAAACAAACTCGCACCGGCCATATCTCAACTATAAACTTATTGAACCAGGAATTTGAAAACATGCATAATTCAAATCACGCAAAATGTAATCTAATACTTGATTTAATACTGTGTGATGGGTGACAAATGTGTGTTTGCAAATTTTGTACATCCGTGTGAAAAATGGTTCTGCAAGTTTAAAAGAGACTAATAAATATATATACATTGTCATGAACTTGCTATCAGGAAACTCAGGATTTAAATCAAATAGTAAATGAACACCATGTTTTGTTTTTTTTTGCAAAAAAATATTCATGTTGAAAATTAAAACGGTAACAAATTCTTGTGTTGTTGCGCTTTGGTAGAAATATTTGCATTCATATGTATATATGTTTGCATTCATATGCATTCAAAAGCAGTTACTCAGAAAGCAAAGTGAAACAGCACAAATGAAAGAATGCACACACACACACACACACACACACACACACACACACACACACACACCTCTCACTGCAAAGAATACGCTATTGTTCTTTCATATAGCACAATATCCGTTGAGCAGATTTGTCTACCCACACGTCTCATTTCTCTTTCTTCAGTCAGTCCTAGCCTTACACTTTCTTGTCTGTTTTACATCAAACAAGGACGTTCAAAGCTTTCCGAAGTGTCTTAGTGTTAATGATAAGGATGCAAGGGTTGTCAATATTTTCAAATAAGTTGTGATAAGGGTTTACATTTTTACCAAAAGTGCTTGTATAAGAATTCATGGAGGATATAGTTTTTTTTTTTAGAAAAACGATAATGGTTATCACATATTCAATATAAACTGAAATAATTATGCAATTATGTAGATCATCTGCCAAATACGTCCTTGTGAATAATCTATTACTACAAACATATTACAATTAGCATGTTAGTACAAAACAAAAGGATATGAATTGGAATTGGAATTACCATCAAAAGAAATGAATCAAGGTTTCTGTGATATAAGAAACATTTTTCTCATTTGCATGAAGTCTGTTCTTGCATCCCACATTATTTTTTTTAAATCTACTGATAGTCAAACTGTTATTTTTCATGGTTAATCTACTGATCATTTTCTGTTTGGATGCTTAATCACATTTTATTAACTTTCAAGTAAATAATAATCATGAATTGGATGTTTAACCTTTTATTCAAGCATTTTCTCATAGAAATGTTTATTTTACACAAAAAAATTCCCCTCATGAAAAAAATAACTGTCAAGAATTTATCTTTCTAGTGGCCATGTGGGGTGTGCATACAGAGACAGAATTTAAAACTTGAAATATATATATTTTTTTTACCTTTATGTTGTTTTTTATAGATTTAAAAATAATAATAATAATAATAATAATAATACTAAAAAAAAAAACTTCGGCACAGCTTTTCCTGAAAAAAACCCCACAAAATAAAAACAGTGACATTTTACTGTATGAATAATGAATAATCTATGAATAATATTAACTGCATTCCTCTGAGAAAGGCTCATGCACTTACATATGACTGAAATGAAATCTATGTACATAGGAAGCAGCCATTTCAAACTTTAACTTTACATCGATTAGTTTTAAAAGTCTGTACATAAACAAGCAGTTTCAAACTCGCCGGCATTGACAGACTAGTTGTTAGAATCTGCTCTGGAGAGCCGTCCATTGAGTTTTGTCTGAAACCATGAACTGTATAAAAAGAAGTGGAAAACCCCAGCATGACGTCATCCACAGGTTTTCTGGAGAGCGGCTTTGAAGCTCAAATGTGGGAGGTCTTCTTGTCGTCATTTTGGCATGAGCTGACTCCCCAGTTAACCCATAAACCCCAGTTAACCCATAAAGGGCAAACAGACCCTGGCTGGTATTTGGAACCCACCTACAGTACCAAACTCAGTTACCACCCACAAGCTAAAATACTACAGTGGCGTTGTCCGGTATCAATGACTATATTTCCTGTGGTAAGTTAAACTACGATTCCAGTTAGCTTGTTAGATAAAGTGATGCATAGTAGACAACTAGCGGTTTGACACCTGCAATTGGCCATACCCTATAATTATGCATGACTTTATGGCTTTATATCATTTCTAACTGATGATTTACATGAACATTTACCCCTGTGCAGTTGTCATAAATGGGAAAGCTAGCTATGGAGCCCAAAACCATTTTTTGTAACAGACTACAAAAGTTTATTTCTGTTGTAAATAAACTGGGCATTTTAACATGGGCTTCTATGGGGATCGAGTCACTTTCAGAGCCCGCCCCCAGTGGACATTTGAGGAACTGCATGTTTTGGCACTTGTGCATTGGCTTCATTTTTCAGAAACAAAGTTTGCGCATTGTCTGAAATGACTTCCAGGTGCTGACACCCACTAACGCTCAGACTCACTCACTCTAATACACACTTTAGGGTACTATCTTGTCGTTTTGAGGTCAGACTGAAAGGAATGGGGTATCTTCTCCATGCTTGTGCTGGGTTGAGCCATTTCACTAAGACAAAGATCACAAAGCACCATTTTATTATGTGTTCCTTAAAAAAAATAGCACATCTGTTAGTTGATTGGGTTTAGATTTTCATATTCCACCATGTGTCTGCGAATGTAAACATTGCGACATGTCAACGCATTCCACATAAATAATCGATATAATCAAAATGCGTCGTTGCAGCCATAATCAGGTCTCACAGCGTCACAGCGGAAAGCGTTGTTGTAAATAATAACAGAAAGTCTTGCTAACAGAAAGTGAAAATGATATATATTAAATCTATATTATTTAAATTGTATCTTATATAATTATATAAGAAAATGATATAGGTATAAAATACATAAAAGCTGTAGGAAGATTCCTTGCAGCACAGATTCTTATATCAATTCAACTGAGCTCTACTTGACATTTGATGATGAAACACTTTTGGGTGTTTTGTTGACAATGATTCTCCCATTCTCTCTGCAGATGGGCTGAGATCAAGTGCCTGGAGGAAGTTTGCATGTGATTTGCATTTGACAAAAGTTCAGTAACCACCCAACTCTGGGTGATGTCAGGAGTACAGTTCCTGACGTGATTCACAATATCCTGATTTGCCCTATTGTACGACTTTTGTCTGCAGTTGACATAGTTTTTATATACCTTTTGGTACATAACATGCTTTTGTCCTTTTTTGTCCTTTATGGTAACTCGAATAACCATGCTACACGACTGTGCTGAGCAGAAAAGCATCTTAGACTGTGCAATACGTTAAACCTTAAAGGTCCCATATTTTACTATTCCTTTAACAAGTTAACAAAGGTCTCAGAGCTTCTCCAAAATGTGTGTATGTGTGTGTGTTAATACTCCAGTCGAAATTCCCATTCAGATATTGCATTTTTTCATAAACTCAAACATGTCCATGTAAATGTGCTACTGCTGAGCCACACCCCTCCAGAGAAGAGCAGAGCTGAGCAACAAGCTGGGAGAGGACGTCTTCTTATATGTGGTCACAATAGGGGAAATCTAACTGTGTTGTTTGAGTAAAAAAAAAGATAACAGCAGAACAACACGAACAAGAACCAGGGGCACTAGTTAGATGGCTAAGGGTGGCCCAGTGGCTTAGTTGTGAGCACTGTCGCCTTGCACCTGCAGGGTTGGGGTTCGATTCCCGCCACGGGTCAGTGTATGCAGTTTGCATATTTTCCACATGCTTGGTGGTTTTCTTGCAGGTACTCCGGTTTCCTCCCACAGTCCAAAGACATGCAGGGTAGCCTAACCGGTGTTCCCAAATTGCCCATTGGGATGGCTAAGAGACGGGCAATAGAAAAATATATATTTTCTAACTAAATCATTATATTGATAAGCAGGGGTACAGGTGTTCCTTTTTCTAATATTGCATCTAACCATGGTTAATTCAGTAGCTGAGTATTTCACCATTATGTTCTATGTAAAATCTAGCTTGCTAAACACTACCTTTCCTCTAAAAACAGATCACACATCCGGAGATCGCTGGTTCGGTTCCCGGGTGATGCTGTAACCTCTCGCAGCCGGAGGTCTAGAGAGAGCTGATTGG
>JAQMYG010000013.1:6506101-6519364 GCA_030014215.1 Clariallabes teugelsi
AAAAAAGCTGTCCAAACCTACCTGGGACTATGAGAAAAAGTAATCGTCCCCCTTGATAAATCATAAATGAACTGTGATTTTTGAAAAGCTGAGTTATGTTTCACTTGCCATACCCAGGTCTGATTACTGCCAGACTTGTTGAATCAGGAAATCACTTAAAAAGAAGTCTTCTGACAAAGTGAAGCATGCTAAAATTTCAAAAACATAAAACAATCTAAAGAAATTCAAGAAATGATGAGAAACAAAGTAACTGGCATGTATCGGTCTGAAAAGGATGGCCAAACTTTTACCATTTGTTTGATGATCTCAATCATTTAAGTGACTAATATTAAAAAAAAATAAAAAATTCACGGCACTGTACATAATCTCAGACTAATACTGTCTATAGACAGCTGTTATTTATTTACTTTTTTAGGTGTTTATTTCACATTTACAGTATATTTAATTTACACCTTGTCAATTTTTTATATATACTGTATATTTATTCTATTAGCTTTAAAAAAAATAATAAAAAAAACACTTGCACATGCAGTATGTGCATTCCACCATTCTTTCCACTTTTTTAGTAACCTGTATGTTCTATATTATGTTTTTAGTTTATCTGGAAATCTCTTGTCGACCACATCATTCAACAATGCAGATTACTTGGGAAATCCTACGCCAATAAATTAAGTGTATTTCATTAGTACAACTTGAACCATTTAAATCAGAGCTTTGTTATAAAGGTTTATAAAAGGGAGGTCGAAGGAAGGGGTGTGTGGTAAACATGATTTACATTATATTTACATTTATTCATGAGGCAGGAGCTGATATCCAAAGTGCCGCACAGTCAGAAACTGGTGTAAATGCGCAATCACGGTTAAGACAAATTAATTTTAAAGAGAAAAAGACTTTAATATAAGGTATTACTTCACAAAATAAAAGAAATACACAGAATGAAATGAATGAAGATGTGCGTCTGGGGATGATTTCTTTCTAGCCCAGACTGTAGATTCCTGCGGTGCATCAGTAACACTCGTTCAGGTGAATACACTGACTGACATGCCCTATCTGATCTACACTTGAGTGAGTTGTGAGGGTGATGAACATTAACAATGTGGATTATTTTGCCTACCAGACCTTTTTTTTTCTACAAATGCATTTGGAGAAGAAACTGAAAGTAAACCGACTATACACACACTGGGGTGTACACTGTCCATGCAAAGTCCAAATTACACACACCGAAAGATGACGTTAGATTTTTGTTTGCTCAATACTTAAGCATTACAAGATTTTGTGTGAACTTAAACATTATTACTGCATATGAAGTTTGGATTTTAAACAACGACCACGAAGCAAACAGCACTGTTTGCGCAGTATGCAAAGGCAAGACTGACACATCAAGGAAAACAGGATGAACTTGTTTAACAACTACGGAAGCGCCCCAAAGAGTGTGCAGAAAACTCAGAATAGCACAAAGACCGCATGTGAACAGCGACATACCCAGAAATATGGCAGAAGTAAACGAAAAGGCATCACTTATGAGCAATGGAAAGACATTGCTGATGATGCTAGCTATTCATACACATTTTTCACATTTTATACAAATTTCCATAATTTTCTTTTGATTGTGTAATGCTGCTTTGCGATAATGACATTTGTTAAAATTGAATTGAATTATTTTGTAGAGCTCAACTGTGGGAGCCATTGGCAAAATTGCCAGAAAGAATGGAGCCTGGCTCTTAGTTCGAGGATGTTTACTTACCTCAAGCTTGCCAGAGCTGTCTTAGCATTTTAGCCAAGCTAAAAGGTAAGCTAGCAACAAGCTTGAGCCTGGCTTTTGGTTGGAACACGCCTACTTACCTCAAGCTTGCTAGCATAGCATATAAATTAACATTGGCCGTCTTAGCATTTTAGCAAAGCTATAGCTAAGCTAGTAAGCTTGAGCCTGGCTGTTGGTTGGAACACGCCTACTTACCTCAAGCTTGCGAACTTAGCATATTAATTAACATTGGCCGTCTTAGCATTTTAGCAAAGCTATAGCTAAGCTAGTAAGCTTGAGCCTGGCTGTTGGTTGGAACACGCCTACTTACCTCAAGCTTGCGAACTTAGCATATTAATTTACATTGGACGTCTTAGCATTTTAGCAAAGCTATAGCTAAGCTAGTAAGCTTGAGGTAAGTAGCTCAAGCTTGCTAGCTTAGCTTTAGCTTTGCTAAAATGCTAAGATGGCCAGTTAATTTAAACGCTACCGTTACTGTATGAACCGCAACTGTCACATCATTCTATGTCATCTCCTACATTTCTTGTGGGAAGTTGCACTACAACTATGCCCTATAAATTTATGCCATAATTATGCATAAGGCTTAACAGAATTTTAACTGATGAGATACATAAAAAGTCACCTAAAAGTTGTCATGAATGAGAAACCTAGCTATGGCGACCATGTTTTTGTTTTGTTTTTTTGAACCAGGATGCCAACAATTATTTCTATTGTGAAGTTGGACTTTTTTACATGGCAGGCTGTCAAATAAAAAATAGTTTATGACTTTAACAATAAATGTCATGATACTGTAAGTACGGGACTGACTTTAATACTGTAAGTACGGGACTGACATGAGAGAAAGTCTTTCCAAAGTCTTCTGTCCTGATGCAGTGTTAAATATCCAACATGGGTAAACAGACATACACTTTAAAATTCGTAAAAGAACAAATTCAGCAGTCGAGGTAAGAAAAGGGACGTCCTCTGGTCCTGTGCGTATTCATTATTACTTTGACTTTTATTGTAGCTGCATGTGCACTGATCTTTGCAACTTTTAGTTGAGTGAGTGCTTGACCAATATTCTTATTATTAAAGCATGTTTTCATGCTGATGACTGATGGACGAGAGCATATGGATCTGCAAGGTCGTGTCAGCATTACCGTCGTGCTACCTCTATCTAGCATTTCCCATCGCAACAGCTGCCCCCTTTAATCCGTGTGTGTGTGTGTGTGTGTTTGTGTGTGTGTGAGGGAGACAGACAGAGTCAGAAGCTACATGTCATTATGGCATCTGTGCTGATCAATACAGATTCAGCTCTTCTTCTTTCTCTCTCTCTCTCTCTCTCTCTCTCTGAACACACACACACACACCATGCGTTTATTATCTACAGAGAACACTAATGGAAATGAGTCTTGATCATAACGCGTGTTCCCGTGCTTCACCCGGGTATCGAACACTCTGTAACCCGATAGACTGAAGGAGAAGAACCTCGAGGCTCTTGTAACGTGATAAAGCGAAACGCGATAGCTCGCGACTGTTGGTTTCAGAGCAGGGCAGCTGCTCTGAACATTTTCATGTCAAAATATCTGAACAATGTCACACCCTGGCCCGTTCTCATACACCCATGGGGATTGAATGAGGTCGACCAGATTCGGTTACCCATAATTCCACTTCCTGTGTTGGATATGAAACACATGGTCGCTGCAGGAGACATGATCACTTCAAAAAATTTCGCGTCCTTCCAAAAGCTACATTCTATCCGCTGGGAGGAAATCACCCCAGTGTGTGTGTGTGTGTGTGTGTGTTCATTCTAACGCTGTTAAAAGCTCTTTGGAAGCAGCAGGGTGCTGAGCTATTTCAGCCTGGCTATTTATGAAGCACTCCCCATCACAGCTGCTTCTGCATTTACCCCTGACATACCTTCACAGAGACAGTCACATACACACTCACACACACCTTGTCACCACCCGGAGAATTTGCTTTGACATAATTACTACAGTACACACAGCTAATAAATGCTCTAATACACCTAAACCTAACCTCTAAGCTGTATTTTTAGGTGACAGACTTAAGTAATTAGTTATTAATATTAAAATTAGCACAACGTTTTGAGAGACTACTCGATTTCTATTGGATGATCGACTATTTTTGGATTTAAAAAATTCATTTATACATTTAGATTTACACTACATTTCAAATGCCTGGACACACCTTCTAATTCCATGGTGTTTCCTGATTTGTATTTTTTTCTACACTGTAAAACACTGCTGAAGGCGTCCAAAATACACAATAATCTTCTTTGAACAGTTGATGATGAGATGTATCTGCTACTGATGCTGCTAAACGGCTCTAATCTGAGGTACTGGATGTTAATTGGTGATTTCTGAGGTAACTGGTGACTCTAAATGAACGTCTCCTCTGCAGCAGAGGTACGTTTTGATGGCCTCCGAGTGGCGCAGTGGTAAAGTGCTCGCCCTATCATCCGGAGATTGCTGGTTCGGTTCCCAGGTGATCCTCTCACAGCCAGAGGTCTAGAGAGAGCTGATTGGCCGAGCTCTCTCAGATGAGAGGTACTTCGTGCTCGCACATTAATCACGGCTCTACAGCCAATCAGGGGCATCTGTAAGCTTGTGCAAGCGGAAGGAGCGGATAGCGCTGTCCTCCGAGTGTGTTACGCCGCCCCTAGCGGTGCGTGAGCGAGCAGTTCGAAAAGATGCGTTCGGCTGGCTTTGCGTGGTTCACGTGATAGTCTTCGGCCCTCCCGACTGAATGGTAGAAGTAGCTTAATGTGGGAGCCCCCTAGTGACGGGGAGGAATTCGACCCGACTAAATTAGGGAGAAAATCGGGAAAAAATCCAACAAAAAAAAGAAGAAAAAAAGAGGTAAGTTTTGGTCTTGTTTTCCTGGGAAGGTCTTCATGAGAGACAGTTTCATCATGGTGCTTAATGGATTTTACAAATGCACAATGACACAATACTGTTCTTGCAAGAACTGTTCCAGAACAGCTGACCTTCATGTCTTGAAATAACGTGTTATTTCATAGTTTCAATACAAAAAAAATCCAGTATTGTTCCAGAATGTAGAAAATAAATCCAAATGTGTGTCCACACTTTTGAGTGGTACTGTAAAAAAAAAAAGTTTCTATAAAACAGACAGAAAACTAGGTGGACCAGCAAAAATATCTCACACAGATAAAGCGAACGTAGAGAGAGAGAGAGAGAGAGAGAGAGAGAGAGAGAGAGGGAGAGAGAGAGAGGCCATACTGACAAAAAACAAAAGAATTAGGGTCAGGGTTTCAGCAAGAGAGACAAAAAAACTGGAATGAAAATTGATTTGTTCTACTTTCCGGTCGGTAGCCTGACAGACACAAGAGTGACAGATAAAAAGAAAGAGAGAGAGACAGAGAGACCTTTTCATGCCTCATTCCTACCAATGAACATCAACATTAAAGAATGCATCCCACCGTAGAAGTAAAATAGGTGGCGAGCGACAGCACATACCACGCACTTCACAAGCATGTAGTTAAGATCTACAACTCCACCTAAAAACAGGTCACGGTATTTATAGCGAGGCCTACATCTTGAACATCTTCTACCCCTGAGATAAGACGAAGAGAAACTTTCAATCAGGATCTATGAATAGAGTACACTGGCACATAGCGCAAACGGATGTAATTGTAAAACTTTTGCAGCATTGTGATTGTGGGTTAGTTAAAATGACAACAAGTACCGATTGGTGAGATAAACAAGACATTTTAGACCTTTATTACAAATTATATTGTTTATGTCTATTATTAATAATGGAACACAGTTACAGTATTGTACATTTATGCCTTTATGATGTTGGTGTTAGTGAGTAGTGTAGATAGTGGCAGTTAAATACGCTTTAAACAAGCAGAAAATCCTTAAGGAAATTAAAGGTCTCATAAATTACCCTTTTTTAACAATTTAATACAGATCTCAGGACTCCCTCAGTGTGTGTGTGTGTGTGTTTGTGTGTGTTTGTGTGTGTTAAAGATGAAATCCCCATTCCTTTCATAACTTAAGCTCCCTTTATGTCACTTCAGTGTCTACTGTATGTAACAGAGTGAAGCAACAATTATATGAGGTCACAAAAGGGGAAAGATCTGTCCTAGCTAGTATTAAAAAATTTAAAAAGGGTTGGTTTTTTTGGTTTGTAGACACACACACCAGAAGCATTTGGAAATCTAAAAAGACTATGAAGTGACTATAAAGTTCAATCCATCTACACTGAATGTTGGCTAACTGGAGTGACCTATGAAGTCACTCCGGCCAACCATCATTTAGTGAAGGCGGCTTGAATGAGTAGAAAAAAAAATATTTGCCAGTATAAATGAATTTTCTAAATGTTTTGGTTTACATACACTGAAGATGCATTTGAATGACTAAAAGGTCAGAAGAACCGTTCTAAGAAACGTTCATTCATTCATTCAAGTCATCTACACTGAATGATGGTTGGCTAGAGTGACCTATGACTTCATGCTATTGCCTTCCCTTCTGTAAAGGACATAATACATTGTTGAGGACTCCAAACTCCTGGCAACCTACAGGCGCGCACACACACCACACACACACCTATAACACGTGTCTGGACTGTAGAGGAAATCCACTGAGCACAAGGAGAACATGCAAACTCCACACACTCCAAACTGGAGATGAGATTCGAACCCCTGGATGTGAGTGGCGGCAATGCTAATCACTAAACCACCGGTGTATACTTGACTCTTGAAATTCTCATTTGTGCCCTGATTAGTGTAATATGACATTCTGTCAGGTATACCATGTAATATCCCTGACCTTCAATTTCCCTCAAAAGACAGTTTCCAGCTGTCCAGGTTAGGCTTTAGGTCTATCTTAATAATTTGGTCATGCTTGGCTTCAGTTGAATAAGTCTAGGAAACTTTTGAAAAAGTCATTAGTGAATTGGCACTTTAGGAGGTCAGGCTACAAGAACAGATAACCAAATCCAATGCTGTGTGTTAATGGAAAAATACATAATAAACAATGTATTGTTGTTATATAATATACACTATATGGACAAAATATTTGGGCAAACCAATACTTATACTTTGATATGGAGTTGGTCCCCCTTTTGCAGCTATAACAGCTTTCACTCTTCTTGGAATGCTGTCCACAAGATCTTGGAGTGTTTCCGTGAGAATTCATGGCCATTCATCCTGTAGAGTGTTTATGAGGTCAGGCGCTGATGTTGGATGAGAAGGCCTGGCTGGCAATCTCCATTCCAGTTTATCCCGAAGATGCTTGATGGGATTGAGGTCAGGGCTCTGTGTTCGGGCCAGTCAAGTTCTTCCATACCGAACTGATCAAACCATGTCTTTATAGTCCTCGGTTTGTGCACTGGGGACAGGCATGTTGGAATAGAAAAGGGGTCTTCCCCAAACTGTTGCCACAAAGTTGGAAGTATAACATTGTCCAAGATGTCTTGGTATGCTGAAGCATTAAGATTGTCCTTCACTAGGGATTAGGAGCCTGATTGAAACACCTGAATTCAATACGTACCTGGTTTGTCCAAATATTTTTGTCCATATAAAATATATATATATATATACACGTGTGTGTGTGTGTGTGTGTGCGTGCGTCATTAGAAAGATCTGGATATTTGTGTTTGGGCTCTAAATTGACGTCACACTTGGGCTGAGGATTTATTCTACAATGGAACTGGGTACTATATTTTGTAATTTGATATTATAATAATTATTATTCACTAAATACATCCACGTGCGAAGGAGAATTTACTTCAGGCGCGCGAATATATCGCACGTGATATCGCGGCTGCGCTGTTTGTGCGCGTGCCGCCTGCCGCCGTAACCCGACGCACGCGCTCACTGCTACTGGCAGGCCATATCCATCTACCACTCACACACACACACACGCGCGCGCGCACAACAGGTGACGATACAATGTTTATAGCTCTTCAGCTATAAATTCATGCCGCGTTGTATTAAAATTCCACAAAAATACATAATGCACTGGAGGAGGCGCGCGCGACACCTGACTGACCTCGATCCATTTCTGCGCCTCCTGAAAAGCAGGTCCGGAGCTGCACTCGGCGGCTTCGTGGTGATCCGGTCGGGAACCGGAGCCCTCATCAGCACTGGCCATTTGCAGAGGAAGAAGTCCAATCGCAGTCCCGATTCCCCGCAGCAATGAATCAAACAAATCCTGATAGCCTGGACGGTGCCGATGAGCTGCTGCCGCCGCACGAGCTGCTGTAATTTGCACCCAGAGCACCAGCGCAGTGCTCAGCACGGTCTGAGCTAAAAATACGATGCAGGGGCAAAGAGAGAAAGAGAGAGAGAGAGACGCAGCTCCGCGCTCAGCCAATGCCAGGAGACAGCAGTGTGCACGAAAACAATGGAGGAGTTCCGTTATCGCTCCGATTCCCTCCGTCTGCTGCGAGCAAATGCATCGCCGATGGAGATGTCGTGCACTACGTAGTGCAGTCTTTCACATCATACGGAGTGCACCTATTTAGAGGGTGGCAATGTATTTGGAAAGCAGCCGTCCTCCTGGTTTAGAAAACGCTGCGCCGTTTTTTTTTTTTTTTAATTTAGAATGAAACTCTGATCACAGGATACTGAGTCAGCTACAGTTTGCATGTGTTACCTTAAAGGTCATCTTCACTTTAAAGAAAATTGAATCGTTTATTCTTTCATGTTGGTGATTTGACAGTTGATGGGGTTTTGAAGCTAGCCAATTCATACCGCTGATCCTGTACAGGGGCGAGGGTAGCTTAGGAGACTTTGGGCACAAGGCGGGTGATACCCAGGACGGTGTGCCATTCCATCGCAGGGCACCTACACACTATCTCTAAACACTGCTTAATTTGATTTCAAATATCCTGGGGGAATTTGGATATCTAGTGGGAATTTTGAATTCAAGTTATGAATGTGAACTTTGAATAACATCTGTGTGAGGCTTTAAAAGACGTAAGATGGTGGTGACAATAACCTGTCTCTGATCACTTTAGAGACAGCGGTACATTAACCAGCAGAACCCAGGGAAAACCCTGCAGACAGGGAAAACAATCGAAACGCCACCAGAAACAAAACCTATTAAATCACTTTTTTTTAATTTTTTTTTTTTATATCGGTCACTTAAGACCACAGGAATATCCGATTTTTTTTTTTTACTGACTTGGATATCTTTATCATGTTCATTTAGATTAGCCCTTATTTATGCTATTTGTATGTCATTTAAAAATCACACACACAACGGGTAAACAGTTTCTTCACATTTATTAACTACATTAGCAGTGACCACAAAAAGAGAACAGTTTCCCTGTTAGCCAGAATGGGAAATATTTGCGCTAATAAACAGTGTCACTGAAACCCCCCCCATATCACCCATTCTTCGCTTTATAGATCAGAATAGCACTTAATACCAGATTACACACGCTTTCTGGCGAGGTGTGCACCTGAAATCCAAGCCAAACAGCATTAAGTTCAGAAGCTGAAAGCTTATTTAGAACTGAACCAAATCACAAGAGCATGTGTCAATTAGGCAACTTGTTCAAATATTATAAACAACTTACAAACAGAACAGAAGCCTGACAGCTATGAAGAAAGGCAGAGAAAATATTGAACAGTATTGCAGGATTCAGAAGCAGGCAGTTTGTGTGAACTGTGCAGGACTGATGTGCTCTGGCCTGTAAGGGAGGGGGGATGTTTTTGGTCATTTGATCAGTGTTGGGTACAGCTCATCTTCAGGCCTTACAAAGCGCCACAGCAGAGAATCGCACCTCCCCTTTCTCTCGCTCTGTAAATTCACGACACACCTTTGCAGCATCCTACAGAGAGAAACGTTGAGTACTACTATAATTTACAAATTTGTATTTATTTAATCTATTAATTACCAAATTAAACATTACCTTGACAAAGCTGTCTGGTTTTGTTGCACCATGGTTTACAGGTCCTTTCAGTCTGCCATCTGCAAACACACATTTTAATCAAACACACAATGTGGGGCTAAACATTTTAACTAACCTGATGCTTAATGCAAGGAAATGCATTTATCTGAATCCATTTTCAATATACTACATGATTTATTTACATTTTAATATTTCATAAATTTTTAATGCATCGTTTGTGCAAACGTCACATAACTACGGAACGGATGTTAAAACCTACAGGAAGAGAAGATATGCTACTTTGAAACTTTAATGGAAAGGGGGCCTTAGGAAAAAACTAAATTAGTTTCTCTCAATTCAACAGATGGTGCTGTACATTTAATACATGTTTAAGAGTGTTCAATTGAAATCCGCTTAATAAACGTGGTCCTCGCACCTACAAAAATTTTATTTTGTTCACCTTGCACCATCACCCCCGCGGGGGGGGGGGCATTAGACAGAAGGCACAGTGGATGCATACATTTAATGGGAACAAACCAATACCATTATGACAATTTTTTGTCAAGACCTCAAAAAAGTCCCAGATGCCATCCACACTTTTGCATTCTCAATGTCTAGAGATCACACGGATCTGGTTTAGTTGCAATCGTACAAATCCTTTAATTTGTACATCAAATAACCGACTCTGTTAAGTAGCGCCATGACATGCAATATAAAAGTTGTTCAGCTCAATGATCTCTTAATGTGTACTGGGTTTTACATGCATGTGTAGGGGCTATGCAGCAAAATCTCACTCCGGCATCCTAATGGTAGCAAATTCCAGGAGTTTTTTAGCATGTTAAGAACCCCAAAATTCCCCAGATTCTGAAAATATAAAAAAAACCTTAGAACAAAAGGACCCTCTCACACTATGACATCAGCATTTTCATACCCATGATATGGTGCTGAGGTCATAATGCTTGGGCCCAAAAATACTTTAATGTTAGCCTCTGATAGATGTTTGGTATTTACAATGCTTATTAAATATATATATATAAATATATATAATATATAAAATATCAGTGCAGCATGGCTGCTGATAAATACCTAAAATTATAGTTCTAGGGGCATTTAAATAAAAGTAGAGTATTTAATGTAATTCAAATATAACTTAAGCTAAGCAAACATCTATCCATGATGGCAATATCGACTATATAACAATAATAAGTCTTGTTAGTGATAAATTATTTTAATACTCCAAGGACAAATCTGTATTAATTTAAAGGAAAGTAACAAACAAGCCATACCACATGTTCACAGTGCAATCAATAGAAGAGATAACCTACCGAGTTCATGAAGCTGACCGTTTACGTTGACAAAGGTGATGAAATGAAAGTTAACCTTGTCGGCTTCAGGCTGATTTCAAAGGGATTAAAAATAAATAAGTACAATAAAATTAAACAGTAACATTTTATTTTTGTGTGGGTGCAAATGTGCACGTTTCTTACACGACACTGTCCCTCAGCTGCAACTTCATCATGAGCTGTCTGGATTGCCTGTGAAGTACAATAAGAGTAAAATCTCTCTTCAAAAAACAACCCCCCCCCAAAAAAAAACGTCTATACATGTACATAAAAAGTAAATGAAAAAATTAATTTAAAAAATTATAATTTGAGCTTTTATTTAAGAAATAAAAATCAAGCCCCATCAATGTGTGTGACTGAAGCCCCATCTACTGTTAGACCCACACACTGCAGGGGAGGAAAAAAAAAAAGAAAAAAAAAAGGGGGGCAGACAGGGTGGAAGACTTTTTAATTCAATACGAACAAATAGAAAGCACTTAACCAGTCTCCTGGTGTCAATTTTCATTTTTCACTTATACTGCAGAAGTACCTTATTTTGCTCCAGCTGTTTGGCTCGTTCATCAGGGGACATTCCAGCAGTTTCTTCTAGAAATTTCTTCAAGGCAGAATCACCTTCTGGATAACGACAAAATGGATCTCTCTGACATTTTTTTCCTTTTCTGAAAAATTCTGTTTGTAGTGCGACTCTGAAGTAGTTGCAATCGGATATTATTGCTATGGCATACAGTATACAGTGCCACCCTGGATGCACCATTTAGCAAATGGGTGTGCCAGCAAAATAATGACTCAAAATTAACAATAAGGTTTGCATGAAGACTAGTCAGGCATCCAAGCTAGTGAAACCCAACTATTAAAAATTAATTAATTTTAAATGAAAAGATTAGATTGGAAAGGACTGCACAAGTCGAACTGACCAAAACTGAGTTGATCCCGATTGTTGGCCACAGCATGCAGCAATCCGACAGACCCACAGGAGTTTACGATCGTCTGACTCAGAAAGTAGACGTCCTTGCATGGGTCAACCGACTGCTTAGAGCGAAACTCCTCATGCTGAAAAGAAAAGGGAAATCAATATCATGTCATTTAGCATTAAGCACAGGATGTTTTCATATATAATTAATGCCATCAAGGTTGACAAATATGACAATATACAGCACCAGCATCACCACACTCTATTTGGAGAAGTATGTGTTTCACCTGTTGTGTTAAGGGGAAGAGGAGCATCAGGGCACAGCAGGGCGTGGGCACCCCAGCCACGGCTTCGTCCTCCAAGCCCAAGACATCCACAAAGTGCCAGTCTGACTTCACACCAAGCTTACTCAGCACCTACACACACACAAACACGCCACAATGATCTAGTTACTAAACACCCCCAGGAAGCCAATTACTGCATCCCAGACATCAGGCCATGATGTAATGTCAATTAGAGACGTCACAAACAATACAATCCTCACATCTTTATACAACATACATATTTTATATATATTTCACAACCTAAACACCAGTACCAATTAAACTATAACCAATAAAACCAAATTTTGTGGTAAACCCGGGCAGAGATCAGGCCAAAATTCATCCAATCTGACAGTTATCCAGTTTTGTAAGAGCAGGTGGCTAAAGCCGAGCCTACGCCCATTCCCTGAGGAACATTAGTTTTCTCACAAGCTTCACCCATGACTCAGCAGTCTCACCTTATTCAGCATCTGCAACACAGTAATAATAATAAAAAATAATAATAAATAAGTAATTTAAACATATATACGTTAAAAGATGGTCCAGAAAAAGTGTGTGGGGGGGGAACACGTTAAAAACAATAAGCACTAACCTCAGGGTTTATTTCCATTGCTTTCCACTCCATATTCGCGTCTGATTTTTATTTCTTTCTCCTCAGGAAGCTAACACGCTAAAGAATCAATCCTAACGGAAGAGATTTAAAAATATAAAACCGTGCACGCGGTTGATATGCGAGCGGACATGTCCCATTTTTTCCAGACCGGGGGGGTGTGTGTTTCCAAACACGCTTATTTGCCAACGGGTTTTCACGTGTTTCAACCTCTCAACTCTTTATTAAACACGATTTCGGGGTCGTGTTACTCGTACATTATTTTAATTAATAAAAATAAAAAGCTAGAAAAAAACAACAAAAAATGTCATCTCCACTCGGAGTGAAAATAGACCAGTCCACAGTCAGATGATTCTAGAAACTACCAGTAACAGCCAGAAACGTCTGAATCAGTTCATACGTCTAATCAATAGTTGAATAATCTGCTTAAGGATGACTCTCAAAAT
>JAQMYG010000013.1:6566544-6585729 GCA_030014215.1 Clariallabes teugelsi
TTTTTTCTTCTTTTTTTTACTAAGGTAAGGCGGGTGCGCTCATCCTTAAATCTAATTAAGTATAGTAGAATACTATACTGTATATATATATTTCTAGTATTAAATGTTATAATTCAGAGCACAGCATATGGTTGTCGTCTGATGATTTAATTATTTATTTATTTTTAATGTCCGATGATGTGTGAATGTGAGAATTGTAACATTGAAAGTCGATTAGTTTGTGCTTGTGAGTTGATTACTATTGACTTACGTATGATGATTTCTGACAAAAGATTGACAAACAAGAATAAACCCGTTACAATTCAGAAGAGTTTGATCATAGAAGCTTGGTGTAATATTAGATTAGATGGGGGAACACATTTTGATTTAGTGACGCTTGTGTAATAAGTCATTTAACTATGGAGAGGCATTCAGGACACTTTTATTGTACACCTTTCTCCTGCCAAGTTGTCTAACTTGCTTGTTCCATTTATACCTCTTACATGTGAATCTGTCCTGTGTTTTGTTCGAAGTAGGGATTTCACTTATTTCTCCATTCATTCTCCCTCCCTCCCTCTCTCTCTCTCTCTCTCGCTCTAGGATTTGGTGGAGAGACTGAAGTCAGAGCTAGGAGGACACTTTGAGACAGTGGTTTTGGCACTGATGGACACTCCAACAATGTATGATGTGAAGTGTCTGAAGCATGCCACTAAGGTATACACACACATACAGTAACCACATACAGTACAAGTGTGTATTAGTTGCACACGTAACCAGCTCAGTCTGAAGTTATGTTGTTGTTTCAGGGTGTAGGAACAAGTGAAAAGGTTTTGATTCACATCCTGGCTTCAAGAACCTGCAGTGAGATTCAAGCGATCAATGCTGCCTACAAGCAGGGTACGGGAGTGTGTGATGTGGACTTGTATAGGTGGAAGTTACAGGTTGCTGGTTATGTGTGTAATTTTTTTTAAGGATCAGTGTTTGGTTTTCTTTACTATAGATAATAAGTTTGTGTGTGTGTGTTTTAGAGTATGGTAAAACCCTGGAAGAAGACGTGGTTGGTGACACCAGTGGACACTTCAAGGAGCTGCTGGTTATTTTGCTGCAGGTAATGTTACTAGGCAGCAGAAGATGCATATCTAAATTAATTTTAACGTTACTGGTTGCATTATATCAGCAACAAGTGCAAGTGTGTATTGTAATTATCGTTTTAATGAGAGCTATTTTGGTTTTAGGCGAGCAGACAGCAGGGTGTGCAAGAGGCCAACATACAGAGTGATGCAAAGGTAAGACTTTATTGTAGAAAAGCAAATTAAAATAAAACAAGACTATAGAAGTGTGGAAAATACTGACATCTAGTGGACCAGATGTAGGTTATGAACATTCAAGTGCTTTTGCGATCTGCAGTGTTACAGCAGGGAAGCACAGGAGCTTAGTGGTTAGCACTGTCACCGTGCACCTCCAGTGTCTGGGTTCAATTCCGCCTCAGAGTCTGCATGCATGGAGTTTGCATGTTCTCCATGTTCTCTTGGTGGTTTTCCTCTGGGCGCTCCGGTTTCCTCCCACAATTTGTTCCCAAATTGCCATAATCATGAAGCAGCATTAGAGTCTAAAGCAGTTGTCACACCAGATGCAAATCTCTATAAATCTGTCGTGTGTACTGTATGTGTGTGTGTGTGTGTGACTGCAGGCTCTCTTTGAAGCAGGAAAAAAGAAGTTTTTTACAGATGAAGAAAAATTTGTCACCATTTTGGGGAATCGCAGCGCTGAACATCTCAGGAGAGGTATATTTTTCTCTGTCTCTCGTATTATAGACCATACATAATTATTGGCACCCTTCAAATTCTACTGTGTATGAAAAGAAATCCTTCCCACAACATGGATTTTTTTTTTCCTTTCAGTAATGTGGAAATTTTTACATCAATACCAAAAAATAGACAGTTTGTCAAGTTATGCAATACTATGAAGTGCAGGTTAATGAAGAACAGTTATGAAATTCCATCACTTTTAGTGTTAGTGAGTTAAAATCTTGAATGCATGTGAATTCCCAATCATGAGATGGTTATGCATGGATTCAATTTCACTAAGGCAATGTCAGGTTTGCCTGCTTTCACAGAAACAATGTGTATTCTTCTAAAAGTATTATTACTGTAAGATAATATTAAGTAATATTCAATTTATTTATTATTAATGATAATTAATCATTATTTGATTGGAGAGGGTAAAAAGAGTAACTCAATACTAAGATTCAAAAATTAAATAATAACATGACTATTATTTAAGAATGTAAGTATCTTAAGTACCTACAGTAGTACTTGGTCTTGTTCTGTTCTCCTCATTGATCACTTTTGTGTGTTGCTTTGTTCCAGTGTTTACTGAGTATACGAAACTGTCTGGATGCCAGATTGAAGAAAGTATTAAGAAAGAAACCAGTGGCCACCTGAAAGAACTCATGCTGGCTGTTGGTAAGACAAACATACAGTACATTATTTTTTTTATTTGGAGTTATGCAGAGCGACGTACATTGATCTCATGTACACATCTGAGCAGTAAATGGTTAGCGCTTCTTCAGTGGCTTGGCAGTGCTGGGATTTCAGGTCACAGCCAACCGGCCAGTTGTCTGTCACCATTCATATATAGTTGTTCGTATATACTGTACAGTCTTATGCAAGAGTTTAGGCACCCCTTGATAAATAACAGATTTTGGTGATTTTTTAATTGAAATGATGTTAACATAGACGGCACGGTGGTGTAGTGGTTAGCACTGTCGCCTTGCACCTCCAGGGTCCGGGTTCGGTTCCCGGCCAGGCTCCATTCCCGTCTCTGTGTGCATGGAGTTTGCATGTTCTCCCTGTGCTTGGTGGGTTTCCTCCAGGTACTCCGGTTTCCTCCCACAGTCCAAAGATGTGCAGATTAGGCTAATTGGCGTTCCTAAATTACCCGTAGTGTCTGAGTGAGTGTATGTGTGTGCCCTGGGATGGATTGGCACCCTGTCCATCCCTCCTGGGATAGGCTCCAGGTCCCCACGACCTTGAATACAGGATAAAGCGGTATAGAAGATGAGTGAGTGAGAGATGTTAACACAGTCTCTCTTGGAAATGGAGAAAATGCACAATATTTTCAGCAAACATTGATGCATAGTTACCTCTTATGCCTAAATTGAAAAATATATATATATATTATTATGGCACTGTGCAAAAGTTCCAGAGTCTTAATCAGCCTGTTAGATCTGATGCATGGCAACAGCTGTCATTACAGTATATATATATATATTAAGTATTCAGACCCCCTTAAATTTTTCACTCTTTGTTATATTGCAGCCATTTGTTAAAATCATTTAAGTTCATTTCTTTTCCTCATTAATGTACACACAGCACCCCATATTGACAGAAAAACATAGAATTGTTGTTCTGTGTCACAGAGTTCATATCCAGAAACACTCTGCCTTGTCCTACTTTGTATTTTTCCTCTTTCATCTTTTCCTCTTTCTTGCATTTCTCTTACAGTAAGTTGTGCCAAAAGCGTTCCTGCCTATTTAGCTGACTGTCTGTATCATTCAATGAAGGTAAGAGTCTAGGTTTATGCCAAATCTCTTCATATAGTGTAGTTTATGCACAGTATGAAGTCTCCAGAGCTACACAAAGATTTTTTATTTCATTGTTCAAATTTGTAGACAGGGGACCAAGCACGTTAGCTAGATTAGAGGCTGGGAGGGCCATTTCTCATTACTGTAGTTTTATTTTTTGTTTAGCTATAAAAAGTTATCTGCCATCCAGCAAGAGGTCCAAGCAGGTATAATGAGAATAACAAGGGCTCTAAAATTGAGCCTTGGGGGATACCACAATTAATTGAGCAGGGGATGAAGAAAAGTTTCCTATTTGAATCGAAAAGGCAGTGTATTTGACAGAATGTCATGATCAATAGTATCAAAAGCTGCACTGAGATCATGCAGAATTAAAATGGAACAATCATTTTACCAATAATTAATGACATCACCAATAATATTAAAGTGTTTAGAAAGCACTATGACTTTTTTCTTAAAAATGTCTTTTTCTTTATGTTAGCATAATTTTATTTGATTTAAAGTCTCCCAGCATGTCAGAAGGCCTGTGGAATAGTAATATAATCAGATTTTGTTTGGAAAAATCTCAGTCAGGGCTGTATTCAAAGTTCACAACAAAAAGAGGCACAATTATAGCTTTATAATTAAGCCATTTTTTTCTTTCAATATCAGCTAAAGCTCATAGCAATACAAAGTAAATAATTTGATGTAATACATGATATGCTGAAATGTTTTGGACATAGAGAGATTGCTGAGAAAGCAGGCTCTTTTCAATGGCACATGCTTCTTTCAAGACCTGAAATATGGATAAAATCATAAACGTTGACAGCTAAAATGCAATATACAGTAATAGGATATGCTGGATCATCTGCTATTTTCTAAGGTGCTGAAGAATGACTGTGTAATGACTGCCGTGTGATTTAAATTAAACCAAATTTGCAGTGATATAATGTGATAATTACAACTAGGACCATTCATGCAGCAACATACTTCATACATAGACGACTAGATATCCTAAATACTTACCATCTTGTCATTCATATATTACAGTATTAGTTTTTTTCCCCCCATGTTGTATATTGTGTCTTGCTTTTGTTATGTTGTTATGAAGTGCTGATGCAAATCATCCATCTCTACAGGGCGCAGGGACTGATGATAAGACACTGATAGAGATCATGGTGTCCCGTAGTGAAATCGACATGCTGGACATACGAGCGGAGTTCAGGAGGATGTTTTCCACTTCTCTGTACAAAATGATTAAGGTGTGTACTGTACACTCAGTCTAAGACATGGATTGTCATATTTTATATTGTTTAAATTGCAGTACACTAATACAATATTGTTCCTTCTGTCTTATTAATCTTTATTACAGGGTGATACCTCTGGTGATTATGAAAAAATCCTTCTTCTGTTGTGTGGCGGTGATGATAAGTAAATCTGCTCCTCGACCTGCAAGCATGAACAGCGATTCAATATTCAGGCAGTCACACAATTTTAATGAATTGCTGAAAATATTTATTCTTTTTGTATGTTACTAACTCTGAGGTGTGGTAACTCTAATAATCTGCAATAATGAAGGCAATTTTCCTATCAGTTCTCTTTTTTTCTTGTATGGTTATTACATGCTTGTAGTCCAAAATTTGGTAAAAGAATTAAAGCAATGAATGTAAAAAAAAAAAAAAAAAAAAAAACAGGTCTCAGTAAGGGTGCTATTAAACCATAAGTTCCATGAAGTGGATTATATTGCTGTTTGGCTTCCTTTACCGCTACCATAAATAAAAAATTATGGGCATTATAAAATAACATGATGTGGTAAACCAAATAATGAGAAAGCATTGTGGGTTGGGTGGAATAAACTACAACCTGGGGTCACTCCATATGTGTTGTCACTTCTTAATGCAAACTAACAATTTCTGAAACAAGTAATGAGTTATTCATAAAGTTATGTAGTGATAAATCAACACAAATACCCATCTTTTTAAATAATCACCTGACAAATAGATTTTTAGTCCTCACTGCAAAAGTGCACTGTTCCCATTTGATGGTTCAAGTGACTGATGTTACAAATACTTCTGAAATAATGAGGTCTTGTAAATTAAGCTTTACCTTTAACTTTATCTTTTATTTATAATTACACAATAATTCTGAGGAAATCTGGTCAAATTAAAATGAGCTTAATATGCATTATTACTTTAATGTATAAACAGAAGTAAATAAGCCTCTCAGAGATATGAGTTGAAGTCAGAATTGTAACGGAAGATGGCCTGGCAAGACTTATTTCAAAGACTAGCTTAAGTAAAAAAAGTTTGTAGAAATAATTAAAAGGTTAAAGCTAAAAATAAGCTGATCAACTTTAATGTAATCAGTGATATTATCATTTCAGGTTGAAGCCCACGTACATGTCTGCCTGTCTTTCTGTACAGAAGAACTCTCTGCCTAACTTATTAATAAAAAGAAATAAAGGTGGAGTATCTTATGCCTAGTAAGGTAGTAAGGTTAGTAAGGTTGAGTATCTTACGCCTTGTTCACGTTAAGTTGTACTTCTTTTGTTGTCAGCCAAATACATTAGCTGTTGCGATAATGAAGTTTTGTTTTAAAACGACTCCAGCACGGTCGTTAAAATTCACTTATACCACTTCAAGCGCTTTTATTTCACCAGTGAAAATATTAATGAATTCCAGTAAAAATTTTCAGTTTAGGTTTTCTATCTATTGGTGCAGGTGTGGCGGCATGGTGGTTTAGTGGTTAACATGTGCTCTAAGTCCCCTGGGATAGGCTTAAGGCCGACACTGTATACAGGATAAAGCTGTATAGATGATGAGTGAGTGAGTGAGTGGTGCGAATAGATTATTAGTATTTTATTTTAAAGTTGATTATTAAATCTGGCACATAACTGTTCATAACATCGCTTTTACTGAACATTTTGATTTCTCTTATTGTGCAGGATAACTTCAGGTAGGTGTTTTTCTATTTCTGTCCAGCCGGTTTTGCATGATGCTGTGCAAAATCTAACTGGACATACAGACATACAGACAGAAATTTTTCTGAGCCTGGTTTTGGCTTCTCTACTGTATGAGATGCACTGAGCGAGTTCTGACCAATGTACAGACAAAACTGTTCCTTTATTTATATAGATCTTACACAAGAGTGTCAGCTAATGCTCTAACACTTGGGTTTCTTCATGGGGAAAAACGTCACGAAATTTGACACAAGAAAGTTGAAATAAGTCAAACATATTATTCCGAATGGTGGAGTTTTGTCGAGGGAGGTTCCCTTCGCTGACGTTCCCTGCAAACGGGGCAGGAAGTAGGGAACACCCTGTGAAGTACACGTCGGAATGGAACGCAGCCAAAGAGATCTGTACCGCACGCTCGCCTCTCAGGCTGCGTTCTGATCGGCTTGAAGTACCCTGCGAAGTGCACTGCACAGGATATTCCGCCATGTTAAGTGTGATTCCAAACCGCTGCTCAGTTCAAATAGAACTGTAAACGGTGTAGGGAACGAGTGAACAACGGGTCTTCACTTCACCGGAATGAAAAAACTTCCCATCAGTCTTTGCGACTCGCTAGTCGTGAAAAGAAAATCGACTAAAAATGATTTATATATTTATTATCATTATTATAGAGGACGGCATAAAATATTACTATGGCACAATAGTTAAAATTTTCTATTTAATCAATAAATCATTAGCATTAGTATTATATAGATAAAAAGAAATTCTCCATACATCGTGTAAATTAATCAAATATTTATTTACAAGTTGTAAACATTTCAGTAATATATGTTTTATAATGGTATCAGTTTTTGTTTAATCATTACGTCTTATTTAATTTCTGTAGCGTGAATTTTTCACAGCAGCAGCAACAGGTTTCCGAGGCGCATACGTTACCATGGTAACCAGGGAGGAAGTGACGTCTTCGCTACTGACGTTGCAGGGTGTTTCGAATGGAAGTCGAGGGAAGTTCCCTTAACCTACAGGGAGTAGGGAGCACACTGTGGAATAGAACGCAGCCTCAAGCCGTTCAAGAACTAGAGGGGAAAAAAATACATTACCCACAATCCCTTGTAGTTCGTGTGGTGGACAGGGTGTGGTTCATGTAACAGAAAAGCTGTTTAAATATCCCCTCATCTCTCTCCTCCTGCCTGCACTCTGACTCAGCCGAGGACGTGTGGAAAGCTCTTTATAGATAGTGAGTTCATTTACTTTAAATCCACTTTGCATCAGCTTAAACAGCGTTTTCAGATCTAGTGAGATAAGTCGTGCATGTGAGAGTTCTTACCTGATTTTTGTTTACCTGGATGTCAGGTGTCTTTTTGTCATGATCATTTAATGTAAACATTGTTTCTACCCCTTTTGTGTCAAGCAGAAGTAAAAAAAAAAAGAAAGAGAGAAAGAGAAAATGGTGAGTCAAAAAGTGTTTTGTATATATTTATTTTTTTAAGTTTTTAATGATATACATAACAATAATAATTATAATGAATGAATTATGAACAGCTTTGCATGCTGTTTGTTTGTTTAGAATTCCTTGTATCCCTGTAACAACAAAAGCTTCACATTATGCACATCTTATTAAAACTTTTTGCATACTAACAATTCTTTTGCAAACATGCGTATGTGTTCAAATTTATCCAAATATGCAGACAGGTAGTGATTAGGACACTGATTTCATAGACACTTGTGTTCATCCCTGAGATTCTTCCCACCACTATAATAAACGTGAATTGTGCAAAAACTGCATAGCAATCTTCTAGTGTTGAGGTTAGGAAATGGCGATGCCTCTGCATTCCTGGTCAACACACAATCATTGTACACTCCCATGAGTGGGGGAAAAAAACCCCATACAAGTTCTTTCACTCCTATCATGCTTTTATGTCTTCCAGACAGTGCGTTATTTGATTCTTGCACTAACTAAAGCAGAAGTTGTTTTTTAGATGACAAGCTTGTAACCATAACATGAGCTTAAATCTTGGCCTTGAAGTAATAATTTCCGCTTCCTGTTTTTTTTTTTTTTTTTGGTCTCGTGTGTGTGTGTGACTCACTCTTGCCTGTTGTAGGTGGTCCCTGAATGAATCAGTCTCAATGCATATGTTTACTAGGATACTGTAAATATGTATTAACTGTTTTTAGTGTACATTTGTAGAAAAGTTTTTGAATCTGGTTCCTTTGTCTTCCCCATCACCGCCTTGCTTATTATGAATCTAAATTTGAATCAACATGCAGATTTATGTAAAGTTGCTTTAAAGTTTTAAATGCACTATGCAAATAACATAAAAGTAAAAAAAAAATTATAATAATACAAAAGTTGACCAGACACCTGTCTCAAAATGTTAAAGCCTTTACTTTAGTGGAGAAATCTAGTCATCTAAAGTATCCAACGGGTGATGAACAGGTTTATCTTGTAATTAAACATGAGCTGAGATGTAGAATATAAAAGTTTTCTTTTTTTTTTCCTCCTTGAGTATACATGTTGACTCATGTATGTGGGTGGTTCCCTCTTTCCCATTCTTGCTTCATTTTACAAACATCACTTCCATCTGCCGTTGTTCTGGCGGGTGGAGTTGTGTTTGCGTAGATGCTTGATAAACATTAATAATCCCTATCACATGAGGTAAGCGAGTACGGATCCAGGAATGTAAACATGATGCTGACTTTCCCACAGGAAAGAGTAATTTGATATGAACACCTATGACAGAAGCGAGCTCACTTGTAACTTGTTTATGTTTGCTTGTCTGAGATAATGCATGCATTAGATGTTTTCATTTTTATGTATAATAAATAATGGAGGGTTAAGCCTGGTTATTGAGACAAAATAATAAACAAGTGTCATTAGAGTCAGTGTCTGAAGAGCTGAAATCTGTTTATTTGTCCTGCTTTGTAAGCCTGAATCAGGAGCACATGATCAATCATCTTTCCCCCACTACGGCCTGATCAGACAGGAACGCAGGAACACTACAGGAAATGATCTGTGAACCCAATGTTAATAATTAAATTAGTCAGTGTGTTAGAATTGGCGCTCCTTTGGTGCTTATTTAACCTGAACTTGTTAAGTAGGGTTAATGAGATGTTATTAGAGGTAGCTCAATGATTATGTTGTCGGACTACTGATTGGAAGGTCGCAGTTCAAACCCCAGCACCACCAAATTGCCACTGTTGGGTTCTTGAGCAATGCTTAGTGCTGTAGCATTTGACCTAATTGCGGATACCGGCTATAGGAATAAGACATCATAAAAACCGATATCATATTGGTTTCTGAGGTCAAGGTGTAGGCACAGAGTTCTGTAACTCTATTAGTAACGCCAGTGGAAGGTCCTTAGAAGAACTCGTCTGCTCTTGTGCTGCTGCTTTTAAGCAAAGTGAAGTAAGGAGTGGAATTGCACCATTTTGGGAGATGGCATAACATTGAGTTGCTGTCTTCCTTCTGTGAAAAGGCTTGCAACAGTAGTTGTGGGCTGTAGTTTCTTGAAAAAAACACTGCAAGTCTTATTAGTCATAGTAAGGGTGGGGTTGGAGACCAGTATGAAGCCATACTATACTTAGGAAGTCTGCAGTGGTCAAATTATTCTTGGTCATGTGATGTACAGCTGTAGATGGTGACTTTAAAAAAAAAAAATAATAAATTCCCCCGCCCACAGTTCTGACATTAAACTCCAAAGTCAGAATTCTGAGAAAAAAAGTCAGAAATTTGAGTTTACAAGGCCGAACTCCAATTATACATATATTTTTAATGGTGACCTTAGTCTTATTCTGTACTTTTTAAATGCCAGATTTATGCATACTTTGACTGACAAAATACCAAGTATGATATAAACCAGATTCTGACAATTTCTCAATTCGAATAGTTAATTATTTAGGATTTGTCATATTATATTATATTATTTATGTATTGTTTATGTTTTTAAGGTTTGTCTATAAACCGATAATAAATGTAAAAGTGCATATTTATTGCGGTATTTAAAAGCTTTATTGGCCTGTAAGATTGTCTGCTATTATGTAAGTTTCACTTCTGTCTTAGACAGTCTGAGTCATAACCCACTTTATCCCCACCCCGCTCTCTCTCCCTCACTCGCCCTCTCGTTTTTTTTTCTTCCCCTCATCCCACGTTTTATTCGCACAGTCAAACGTTCCATTTTGGAAAACTACTCAGCTGACTTTCATAAATTCTTAAAAGGACAGGCAGGCCCAAAAGGCAAAATGGTAAATATTTGGTGACTCATATTATTCATTACAGTCAAACTAGGAGTCACTTTTTAACCTCTTTTTTTTTAGCTTTAGAGAAATCTAATGACTGTAGTGAAGAGCTCCGGTTTTAACTTCTGGAAAGTAAATGAACATTGCCTTTTTATTCCCTCTGCCCAGGCTGGAAGAGGAACCATCAAGCCTCAGAGCGGATTCAACGCCAATGCTGATGCCGAGAGTCTTTTCAAGGCCATGAAAGGATTCGGTTAGTTACATACAGTAGTGTACATGGCCACACACAGCTGTTAGAGAGTGTTTCAGAGTGTACAAGTTAACAGTTAACACCGTATATAACATAGTATATATATACTGTAAGAACTAATTGAAAGAGTGCTGTTGAATATTTGAGTTATTCGTGCTGGATGGCTGCTGGGTGGACAAAATAAATATTTGAATAACACAAACGCAGCTACTATGCTACCCTTAGCCTTTATGCCCATGAGACGGATACATCTCAATGGATGAATCAACTGTTCAAAGGAGATTATTGCATATTTTGGACGCCTTCAGTATTGTTTTACAGTGTAGAAAGAAATACAAATCAGGAAAACCATGGAATTAGAAAGTGTGTCCAAACTTTTGATTGGAACTGTATATAACTTTAATGTAATATTAATACTGAAATTTACTGTGTGTTTAGGCACTGATGAAAAAACCATTTTGGAGCTGCTGACGGCTCGCAGTAACGCTCAGCGCCAGCAGATCAAGACCGCCTACAAGACCCTGCATGGCAAGGTAAAGACATTGTACATTTCTTGTCTTATACTATGTATAAAGGAACCATAATTTCACACAGCTCCACAACAAATATTTAATATAACCACATTTTTAAAAGAATTTTTAAGTTTCTCTAATGCTAACTATCAAGGTTTATTCCAAAAATGCATTGTCTCATGATGTAAAGTTAACATCATTCATGTTCAGAGCTCATTGTTCTGGTGTTTGCTCGAAGTATTGCTTCATTATTTGGAGTCAAACAAGTAAAACGTGTTTCCTTATCAATGGTTTCGTTTTGCAGACTTGCTGACGGCTGAAAAGGTTGTAAAAGGAGTGGCAACAATGTACAGTATAAAAGCTTACTGATAGATGATGTATAAATGAGGCATCTAATTTAATAATTTTGAGGAAGTTTTGCTAGCATGCTATTGTTAACTAGCGATGTTTTCATTGGTAATGCCAGGTTAGATTAGCATTGAATCTAGTAGCCAATGCAAACATACAGAAATAAACAACAATTTGAGGCAAAACAGTGTAGTTAACATTTAACAGCTTCATATATATGATATAAAACCATTAAAAACTATATAAAAATATTATTCTTTTTTACTTACTTGCTTATTATTCTTGTTTTTTCAACATACTTCTCTTTTAATTGTTTTTTTTGTTGTTGTCTGTGTTCCTTCTTTTTCAATCCAATCTACAGTTTTAAACTTTAACAAAAATCTAAATCCCAAAGAAGGTCACGATTGTGTCTGCTGATACACCCAGTAACCAACCATTAATCATTCCATTGTAAAAGAGACAAGAACTGTTGGAGAGCAAATAGATCTTAGTAGATGTTTAGTAGATGATTAAAGAACCTGAGATAAATTACAACGAAGGCTTTTTCAGAATTTAGCCATGTTACCCCTGGAAAATACTCAGATAAAGTTTCTATTTGTGTTATCCCTTTATGGCTTAATAGATAATGTACGGGAGAGAAATCTGTGTTTGTGAATTATTAATCATAGCTCAGTACTGTACATAAACATTTTGTATTGATTCATGGTTAATGTGACCAAATGATTAAATTCTTAGAAACCGTCTTCTGCGCTTATATTCAAAGAAGGGAGTTTGTAATTACTGATTGAGAGCAGCATGTCTTTGGCATCTGGTGTTTTTTATTATTATTTATTAATTGATGGAAATGTGTGTGAAGTGTAACATCGAAATTTGATTTGTTCGTGTTTGTGATTTGATTCGCAAAACAAGAATCAGCCCATCACAATTCAGAAGATTTTTGATTACAAAAGCTTGGCTTAAATTTCTGGAATCAATTTCAGTCGTGTCCAAAAGTAAAGACGATAATCATCTGATGATTGTAGTTCAAATACTGTATACAAGCACAGATAAAAAAACAACATACAACTTTTTCACAGTGCCCACATTTATTATGAAAATGAAGCCAAAAAAAGAATTTTTATGAAAAAAAATATTTGGTTTGAATGTGCTGGGACGATTGGCCACTGTGTTGGATGCTTTCCACTTGTGAATCATTGTTCTCACTGTGGAACTCCAAATTATGGTTTTATAACCCTTTCCAAAGTGATGTGCAGCAACAGTTGCTTCTCTAACACCGTTTATGTCCTTCCCTTTTGGCTTTGTGTTACACACACCTGAATGCTCCAGACCAATGAACTGCCAATACTTCTGCTTTTATAGAGGGCTGGACACCTACTGATAATCAGTTACTCAGGAGCTGATGATTAGCAGCACCTGGCTGTAACTTACCCTCTTAAATCTTGTGGAAGCAGCAAAAAGTTATATTATGTTGTTCATCTGAGGTTGTTTTTTTTCCCTAATCAGACTGAGACTGATCAGATGATTATTTGTTTTAAATAATGTTTTTACACCAAAACACATAATTAAAAGAGGGGGTACTAACTTTTAGTAGTAATTTCTCATACCTTTCCATTCATATCTCTCGCTCTAGGATTTGGCGGCTGAACTGAAGTCCGAGCTAGGAGGACACTTTGAGACTGTGGTTTTGGCACTATTGGAAACTCCTACAATGTATGATGTGACGTGTCTGAAGCATGCTACTAAGGTATACACACCCATACATACATACACCCATACATACATACATACATACTGTATATATATATATATATATATATATATATATATATATATATATAGAGCACAAGTGTGTATTAGTTACACACGTAACCAGCTTAGTCTGAAGTTCTGTTGTTGTTTCAGGGTGCAGGAACAAGTGAAAAGGTTTTGATTCACATCCTGGCTTCAAGAACCTGCAGGGAGATTCAAGCGATCAATGCTGCCTACAAGCAGGGTACGGGAGTGTGTGATGTGGACTTTTGTATGGGTGTAGAGGTTGCTGGTTATATGTGTAATTTTTTTTAAAAGAACCATTGTTTGGTTTTCTTTACTATAGATTATAAGTTTGTGTGTGTGTTTTAGAGTATGGTAAAACCCTGGAAGAGGACGTGGTTGGTGACACCAGTGGACACTTCAAGGAGCTGCTGGTTATTTTGCTGCAGGTAATGTTACTAGGCAGCAGAAGATGCATTGTTTTTAAATGATTTTTAATGATGGTGATTGCATTACATCAGTTAATATTGTTTAATGTGAATTATTTTGGTTTTAGGCGAGCAGACAGCAGGGTGTGCAAGAGGCCAATGTACAGAGTGATGCAAAGGTAAGATTTTATTACAGAAAAGAAAGTTATATAGGTATACAGTATATACTATACCTTTTGTGGGAAATACTGACATCTAGTGGTCGTGATGTAGTATGTGAACGTTCAAGTACCTTTTCAGTTTGCAGTGTTCTAGCACCCCCTACTGATGTATGTCTCTCTTAAAATGACAACACTATAGCTACACAATAAAATGGTTGATTTTATGTACAGTTTAGACAAAACACATCTTTTGATCAAATTATAATTTATAAATGTAAAATAGGCTTTACCTGTGTATCTCCCATAAACATGAAGCAGCATTAGAGTCTAAAGCAGGTGTCACCAGATTCCAATTCAAGATTCTATAAATCGTGTGTGTGTGTGTGTGTGTGTGTGTGTGTGTGTGTGTGTGTGTGTGTGTGTGTGTGTGTGTGTGACTGCAGGTTCTCTTTGAAGCAGGAGAAAAGAAGTTTGGTACAGATGAAGAACAATTCGTCACCATTTTGGGGAATCGCAGCGCTGAACATCTCAGGAGAGGTATATTTCTCTCTGTCTCTCTCATTATAGATCATACACAATTATTGGCACCCCCCATAAAAATTACACTCTGTATGAAGAGAAGTCCCTCCCACAAAACCCTGTGTGGAAAATTTCTTCCAGACCTAATAAATTCCCCCCAAAAAAACAAACTATTATGAAAAACTCTTAACTGCAAGTTGTGAAAATAATGGAGAACATTTATAGAATTCTATCACTATTCGGATTAGTGTAGTAAGATTAGTGAGTTTTAGTCACCTTGAATAAATTTACAATCATGAGACGTACATGCGTGAACTCAATTCTTCTAAAGCAATCTTAGGTTTGCTTGCTTTCTGAGAAACAATGCAATAAGAATTAGGATTAGTATAAGATTCAGTCTGTATAAGTATAACTTGTTCTGTTCTTCTCATTGATCACTTTTGTGTGTTGCTTTGTTGCAGTGTTTGCTGAGTATATGAAACTGTCTGGATTCCAGATTGAAGAGAGTATTAAGAGAGAAACCAGTGGCCACCTGAAAGAACTCATGCTGGCTGTGGGTAAGATGTGCACACACACATATAGTACACACACATGTGCACACACACACGCTTCAATGTTTTTACACAGAATTATGCAGAGTGATTTACAGTGATCCCATTTACACATCGAGCAGTAAATGGTTAGGGGCGTCGCTCAGTGGCTTGACAGTGCTGGGATTTTAGCTCACAGCCTTCTGATCAGCAATGCAATGCCTTAACCAATGTGCCACTACTCACATATAGTTGACAACTATTAGTTCATATTAAAAAAAAAAGCACACTCTGCCTTGTCTTCTCCTCTACTCTGTATTTTTTATATTTCAAATTGTGTACTGTTTCTCTCTCTCTTACAGTAAAGTGTGCCAGAAGTGTTCCTGCCTATTTAGCTGAGTGCCTGTATTATGCAATGAAGGTAAGAGTCTAGCTTTATACCAAATCTCTTCATACAATATAGTTTATGCAACAAACGTCACAGTATGTTGTTGTTGGTCTTTCGGCTGCTCCCGGCAAGGGGTCGCCACAGCGGAATACCCAGTCCGCACTACAACCAGTTACAACCATCCAGTGGCTGGGGTTTTGGGCACTGGCTGGGAATCGAACCCGGGCCTTCCGCATGGCAGGCGAAACACCTACCACTGAGCCACTAGTGCCCAGTGACGTCTCCAGAACTACGCAAAGATTTTTCATTTTATTGTGCAAATTGGTAGACAGGAGACCAAGCGCGTTATCTAGATTAGAGGCTGGGAGGGCTTTTTAAAAATATTCTCTAAAAACTTGCTATTTATATTGTGCCGGCAATTAAATAGGCTGTTTAGTGCGCATGTGTTATCAGGTATAAGTGGTAGGTAAAAGTGTGTGTCACCCGCATAACTTTGTTACAGAACATTGCATATCTCAAGGATTGAGCCAAAGGAAAGCATGTAATAATTAGATTAACAAGGGCCCTAACATTGAGCCTTGGGGGATACCACAATTAATTAAGCAGGGGATGAAAAATATTTTCTTTTTAGAATTGAAAAGGTGATTTACTGTATCTTGTGTAAGAGATGAACCATTCTTACACGGGACCCTGCAAACCAACTTTAACCTCTAAGCGTTTTCACAGAATGTCATGATCAATAGTATCAAAGGCTGCACCGAGATCATGCAGAATTAAAATGGCACAACGATTTTACTAATAATTGCTAGCATTACCAATAATATAAAAGTGTTTAGAAAGCACTATGTAAGTACTAAGCACTATTTATACTGTATATATTTTTTAAAAAGGGCCTGTGGAATCTTAATATTCTTAGATTGTTTTGAGGGGAAAGATTTTTATATTGGCTAGGCCGATAAAAAAGAGGCACAATTATAGAGGAGTGAGTCAAAAATTATTTGCACTCTGGCTGTAGAATTTATTTTAATTAATTTTTTAGAAAAGACAAATACATTGTTGACAATCTACTTGCTTTTCAACACACTTTGTCCATCTGTCAACAAGCTCTCGAATTCCCTCATTAAAAAATGTTTTAGGCTGAGCTGAAAGCCACGAATGGACTATTGTCTGCAAATCTTGTGACTCTTCGTCACTGGGGACAGTAGCCTTGAACGGAAAGCACTGATAAGACAGTGCGGCCAACAGAAGTATTAATATAACCGGAGTGCGGCTAATTTTTGACTCATCCTCGTAGCTTTAAAATTAAGCCATTTATTTCTCTGACAATATCAGCTGGAGCCAGGAGAAATAGTAAGTGCTTTGCCATCTTACAAGTAGATGTCCTAAATACTTGCCATCTTCTCTCGTATAATGGGTTTTATCCTTTTTTATATTGTTTTATATTGTGCCTTGCTTTTATGTTGTATTGTTTTTCACCAAAACTTGATTCTTGATTCTCCCACCCCCCAAGCTTAAAGACAAGTCATTTTATTTAAAATAAGGGGTCTTGGACCATCATGAAAAACCGTGTCTCACAGGCTTCTAAAAAATAATTCTGTAAGAATTTGTAAGAAATGTATCTTAATGGTTAGATTTTGATTCTACATAGGAATCCAACAAAAGGATTTGTAAAAAGTTTTTAAGAAAAGTGAAATTTGATGATTTAATGCCATTCTCAAATTTTTTAATAATGACAATGAGAATATTTTATTCAAAATATTATGAAATTAATATACCATAATCAATATTTACATCCTTAAGTCCTTTATTCTTCAGAACCTGATGGATTTGGCTGGGCTTAGAGTCAAAAAGACGTCTGCAGTCCTCTGATGTCACTCGCTTAATCCATGCCTGCTTGATTAGTTCCTGAGAATTATGTATAGAAGATGGTTTCTTGACTGCTACTGCCTTCTGCACCATTGTGCAACAGTTCAGCCTTTTTTTTTAGCAGAGGTGGACACCAGGGCATCAAGTTAAAGTCCTGCCACAAGTTTGTTCCATCTATTAATTAAACCAGCTGATTCTAATTAGCACAACTCCTCAGCCAGATAGTCGATAACTAATTAGTGACATCACTTGTTTTGTGCATACAGTAACACATGTCATGTTTTGTTTTAATACTTTTAGCCACCACTGTATATTGTTGATGTATCAACATATAAACCTTCTTTACAGTCAGTAAAAGTGTTTAAAGCATGGTGGTGCTGATGCAACTCCTCCATCTCTACAGGGCGCAGGGACTGACGATAATACTCTGATAGAGATCATGGTGTCCCGCAGTGAAATCGACATGCTGGACATACGAGCGGAGTTCAGGAGGATGTTTGCCACTTCTCTGTACAAAATGATTAAGGTGTGTACACTCAGTCTAAGACATGGGTTGTCATATTTTATATTGTTTAAATTGCAGTACACTAATACAATATTGTTCCTTCTGTCTTATTAATCTTTATTACAGGGTGATACCTCTGGTGATTATGAAAAAACCCTTCTTCTGTTGTGTGCCGGCGATGATGCGTAAATCTGCTCCTCGACCTGCAAGCATGAACAGCGATTCAATATTTGGCAGTTACACTATTTTAATGAATTGCCAAAAATATTTATATTTTGTGCATGTTACTAACCCTGTTGCTTCTGATAATCTGCAATAATGAAGGCAATTTTCATATCACAATTCTTTTTTTTTTTCTTTTCTTTTTTTTTCCTAGTATGATTTTTAAATCTTGTTTCATTGTAGAGAAAAAAAAAAAAAAAAAAAACAGGTTTCAGTAATGGTGCTATTAAACCATAAGCCCAGTTAAGGAGAATATTGCAGTTTGATGTCATTTACTGCGATCATAAATAAAAGTTAAAATAACAATGAGAACCCTTTGTGGGTTGGGTGGAATAAACTACAAAATTGTGTCGCTCCCCATCATACTGTAAGTGCTGTCACACCTTAATGCTCTCAAACTAACAATTCCTTAGACAGCTCTTGAGTTTCATGAGGGTAATTAGTAATAAAGCCACATAAACATCTGCTCTTTCGAATAATCACCTGACAAATAATTTCTGCAAAAGTGGACTTTTGAAGGTTTGAGTGGGTTGGCTGACTTTACAAATACTTCTGAAGTAATGAGGTCTTTTTAATCATATTAAAATCACTGGCGGCACGGTGGTGTAGTCCAATCCAATCCAACTTTATTTATAGAGCACTTTAAAAAACAACAAGGTCAGCCAAAGTGCTGTACACAGCCTAACAAGAATAGGTTACATCACAAATGAAATAAGTATCAGTTTAATAAAACACAGGAAGATCAGTCAACAAATCAAACTGAGTTGAAAGCAAGAGTAAAAAGATGTGTTTTAAGTGATGAAAAACCATAAAAGATTCAATCTGTCTCAGATGCAACGGCAGATCATTCCATAGTTTAGGACCCGCGACAGAAAAGGAACGGCCCCCCCTGAGTTCTCTCAGTGTTTTGGGGACAACCAAACGAGACTGAGCAGCTGATCTGAGAGAGCGAGCAGGGCAGTAGGGCTGGAGCA
>JAQMYG010000013.1:6595429-6605493 GCA_030014215.1 Clariallabes teugelsi
TGGTGGGGACATTTCAATGGTCGGAGGATATTGGTGGGGACACATCACCACCGTCCACCCTAAATCTACGCCCCTGTCCATAATCATGTGGCAGTTCATTTTCATTCATGTAGTAGCAGACTAATGAAGCAAACACTCAATGGAGGCTGCCCTCTGGTGGCTGGATAAACACAGCTTGGTGTGATTTCTTCTTTAAAAATTTTTCACTAAGGAAAATGTCGTCTTGTTTGCTAACTAGTGAAACACAAATACTTTGTAATTGATAAATGATAATTTTGATTTGATAAAATTGTAATCTTCTCTTGATTTGTAATAATTACTATCATCATCATCATAATAGTCATAATAAGACAGTTCATAATTGACAACACATTTTATTACTTAAAAAAAAATCTCAATATAACAATTTAAAATCAAACGAACAACAAAAATAAGTCAAAATTTGGATAGGATCGCTTTGGATTTATTGAAAATTTACAGCAGATTTTTTTTCCCAATATAAAAAAGTAACAAATGTTTAGAGGATTAGTAACAATTTACTAATTTAATAGGTGTTGATCTCATTTATCTTATCAGTACAGCAAGTTCTGCTTCATGGCCTTCTTTCGCTTATCATTTCAATGCACGCTGCATCCTGATTTGATCCAAAAGTCTCCCAAAGTGCTTGGATCTAGATAAAGACAGTGGGAACAAAGTGCAAGAGTCATTTTGAAATAGATTTTAATATTTTAAACTAAAACATTTTCCAAACAATTTAATTTATTTGATTGTTAAATTCATTTGATCTACTTTGGTCAGGGCAGTGGTGGATCCAGAGCGTATACAGGAAAACACCTGTACGGGATGTGCGCAAGGCTTTATTATACGCAGGGGCAATCTAAAGTACATTAAAAAAATTTATCCAGTGAAGCATTTACATAATAATATTTTGTTGATTTTACTTAAATAAATCAACATGTCCCTAATTCTTTTAAATTACATATCGTTTGTCTCATCTTCCCAGGATACTTAGGGCACGAAGCGTGGTACACCCTGGATGGGCACCAATCCATCGCACACACAATTAGCCTAATTTACATGTCTTTGTACTGTGAGAGGAAACACACCAAGCACAGGGAGAACATCCCCAGACACACAGACCTGAGACAAGAATTGAACCCAGACCCTGGAGGTGCAAGGCAACAGTGCTAACCATTCAGCCACCATGCCAACACAGACCATTTGTGCCATAATATATTTTTATATAAATCTGTCCTTAATTTAAATATGTTGCTACATGAATCGTGCATTTTTTGGAGATGGGAGGAAATAAAAGAACTAACTGGATACATGGAGAAAATGCAAAACTCAAAAGACAGGAGAGAACCTTGAACCTTGCACCGTTACCCACTGTTTCATTGTATCATCCTGGAGTTACCTCAGTTATGAATAATATAATCATCAAACTATGCAAAGTCCAGGAAAACGCAGGACTAAACACTGAGTCACATTAACCTTTTTTCTAATCACATAATCTAATTTAAACTAGTGTACACTGTAGTGTAATATGAATTTGTTGATTATTAAATAGATTGACCCATTAAATGGATTATACAGTGCTAGCATTCTAGTTTAGGGCTAGTTAATAAATTAGACAAGCAGCTTATTGTTACTATTGTTATTAAATCTGACATTATTAGTATGAAGGTCATTGGAAAAATATAATATGTACATGAAATAATAATATAAAATCAATATGAGTTCATTAAAAAAATTACTTTTATATGGTAAAATCTACATTCATAAATTGTTAAGTAACAGGATTGTTCAATGGCAATTTCTTACCTGTGTATGGGAGCACTTTACGACTGGAACCAGTTGATGAAGAAGGAACAGATGCCCTGAATGCTCTCCCAACAGTGCTCCTCTGCCACTTGGTCTGCCCAGTTCTTGGGTGTCTCTGTGGGTTTCTGTGTGGTGGTTTTAGCAGGTTTCTGAGGCTGAATGGGTTTGAGAGCTGGATTCGTAACCGGTTTGGAGCCTTCTTTCACAGGCGCTTGTGGCTTTGACTTTTTCGGGATTTTGGGCCAGGATGTGTGGAATACCATCTGAGCTTCATCTGTTGCAGAGCGGCACATTTGCGGTTTATATGTTTGGAGACCCTGGCAGGAATTTGGTAATTTGCGCATCTCCCACATAATCTGTGTAAAATAATGACGTGGGTTCTTGCTGTAGGCCCGGCACACGTTTGGCTTGCCCAGGTAATCGCACCAATATGACTTGCCCCTGGTTTTACATGTAACACGCAGCTTTGTGGAGTTCCGGTGGCTCGATACGACCATCACACATTCGTCTTTGGCTTTGTTGCTGAAGCGGATTGGCTCGGGCCTTCCAGTTCCCTCACTGGCAGTTACTTCTCCAGGATTGCTGTGACTGCTGTTACCCGCATTATTACTCTGAGCCTGAGCGATTATAGCCCAAACGCAGCATGCTAGCAGGAGAGCGCCTTGGAACGTGGCCCTCATGGCGAGTGGAGGGCTGGATCGTACAGGGTTTGACAGAAGTGAAGAAATGAAGGAGCGTATGCTGTGAGGAAGGTACTGGGAATGTAAGTAGGGTATATAAGCACTTTTCCCACAAAGAGGTCTTTGAGCCCTATGGAGTTTGGAGTCACCGCCCCTGCACGGTGTGCATGAGCTGATTGTGACTACTTGGGGGAACTAGTGGGAGTGTGTGTAGACATGTTTAGCACAGTCTGGTTTGGATGTGTCTATTAAATAAAGTTGAGCTGTGGGAAAGTGTTTTAGTTACATGTGTCACTGTTTGTTTAAAAGGAGTGGGGTGTAGTTGCACACACAAACCCTTAATTGTCTTAATGGTCACAGCACATTATAAAATCAATCACACAGGCTGACACAAGTCAAGTCAATCAGATATGTCCACCAAACATTTGTTACAGCATTTAAATTGTTTACTTGTGTTTTAAGGTGCGATTTATGCTGTATGAAAGTAACAACCTTACTGCCAATGCGGGCATGAACAGTTTCCATATTTGTGCATGAGAGAGAGACGGATGACTGAATGAAAAGCTGAGAAAGAGGGGTTTGTAGGACTAAACATGTCATAATTATCCATGTCTTTAAGGATGTGTTGCAGAAACAACATGCACAGTGTCTCCTACCGCCTAGCTCATACGTATATGGTGTTTATTCTGCATCTTCATCTGGAACTTTGATAAGTAAACCATTTTGAAGGAGCTATGTATACAGTGCATGAATGGCCAGACTGTGCAGTAGTGATGTAATAGTATCTACTGTACAATATACTGCCACAATGGAAGACCCCACTGGAGGAATGCAAAAGTAAACTGAAACAGATATGCAACAATGGGGAGTAAATACTAAAGGACAACAAACTATACACAGCAAGCTTGCATCTTAATAATAATAATAATAATAATAATAATAATAATACATAAATGCAAAAAAGGTGGGCAAAATAACTAGCCTTCCTAGAAGTAACTAGATATTAAAGCATTATTTGCGTTATGTCTAGACATGGCCATTTGCAAAAAAAATATATTTTTGTTTTCATCAATTTACAAAATGCAAAGTGAGCGAACAGAAGAACAATCTAAATCAAATCAGTTTGGCTTCAAACCAGCATCAATTCTTACACTTTCAAACTTCGACAAAGTCAGGGATTTTGCAGGAGTCACATTTACGATTAATCAATTATACCAAGCAGATGGTAATGTTCATCAATTTCTTATGTAGGTTGAAAGACTGACCGCAGCAACAAGATCCAAGGTAGCTATGCTGCATCAGCAAGATCTATCTCAGGCAATGATTTCAAAGCAGACTGGGGTTTCACAATGTGCTGTTCAAGCTATTATGGAGAAGTACAAAGAAATGGACAATGCTGAGGACTGTAGACGCAGTCAAGGAAATTTAATGCACCAGATGACAGACAATTACTTCACTTTTAAAAATGTAATATGACCATCAGCAAAGAACTGTCATAAACCACAGCAAAGAACTTTCGGGAAACCACTGGGACCCAGGTACACCCATCTACTTTCCAGAAAAGTCTGGCAAGAAGTGGTCTCCTTGGAAGAATTGTGGCCCAGAAGTCATACCTCTGACATGCAGACAAGGGTAAGCGACTCAAGTATGCACAAAACCATAGGGTGAAGAAAAATGGCAGCAGGTACTCTGGACTTGTGAATCTAAATTTTTTTTATATTTGGCTGTAGCAGGAAGCAGGTTGTTTGCCAGAAGGCTGGATAGTGGTACAGTAATGAGTGTCTGCAGGAAATAGTAAAGCAGCGTGGAGGTTCCTAGCAATTTTGGGGCTGCACCTCTGCAAATGGAGTTGGGAGATTTGGTTAGGATTCATGGTGTCCTCAATGTGGAAAAATATAGGCAGATACTTCTCCGTCATGCAATACCATCAGGGAGGTGTCTGGTTGGCCCCAAATTTATTCTGTAGCAGGACAACTTCACCAAACGTACAGCCAACGTCATTAAGAACTATCTTCATAACAGAGAAGAACAAGGAGTCCTGCAAGTCAACATAGAATGATTGATGCTGTTTTGCAGGCAAAGTTTGGTCATACCAAATACTCATTTGATATGGATTTCTCTTCTGGTCATTTACTTTCCATATGTACAGTACAGTCATGTGTAAAAGTTAGTACCCTGTCTTTTAAATGCACATAACCTCAGATGAACAACAACATACCTGTATAACTTTTTTCACTGTGCAATTTTTTATTTAACAAAAATAATAATAAAAAAAAAAATGTGGGAAAAAGCCCAATGATTTAATAGCTTGTAGATCCACCTTTAGCACCAATAACTTGAAGTACTGTAATCATTTCCTGTATGACTTTGTCAGTCTCTTACATTACTGTGGAGGAATTGGGCCCATTCTTCATTTTGAGTTTTTGGGCATTCATTTAGGCACAGCTCTCTTAAGGTCTCACCACAGCATTTCAATTAGGTTGAGGTCTGGACTTTGACTAGGTCAATCCAAAACCTTGATTCAGTTTACTGGTGTTCTTCAGATCATTGTTCTGTTGCATGACCCAATTTTGACCAAGCTTTAGTTGCCAGACAGATGGCCTCACATTTGCCTCTAGGATACTCTATAATGGTATACAGAGGAGTTGACTCAAAGATTGCAAGGTGCTCAGGTCCTGTGGCTGCAAAACAAGTCCAAATCATCACCCTCCACTCTTGTCCTTAAAAGTGAGTAGGAGGTTTCTGCTTTTGCCCAAAATGATAATAGGCCAAAAAAAACTCCACTTTGGTCTCATCCGTCTGTGGGACATTGTTCCAGAAGTCTTGTGGTTTGCTCAGATGCTTCTTTGCAAACCTCAGTTGGTTTGACCTTGGGGTGAATGTGCTGGGACATCTCATGCTGGGAAGATTGGCAACTGTCTTTAAATGCTTACCGCTTGTGAATAATCTTTCTCAGTGTAGAATGTTAAACTCCAAATTTAAACAATTGCTTCCCTAAGACTACTGCTTATGTCTTTCCCTCTTGGCATTGTGTTAACTCACACCTGAATACATAGGCAAAGGGCCCGAAAATACTGTACACCAAGGCAAGAAAAGGTGCTTGAAAATTTTTTCAAAGATCATCCAGCTCTGCCAAACAGTCTCCTTATTTTTTTCTGGCTTCATGTGTCATAGTGCAAAGATAGACCAGCTATTTGGAGAGAAACAAACTGGTGGACACCACAGTCTAAAAAAAACAAAACAAGCTGGAACACCAGGATTTCTGGACATCTAGAGCACACTAAGACATCCTGGCACCTTTTTGTAGGCTTGGCATGGGTTAGAACAGTTGTTTTTCCAGCAGACATACACCTTCAACAGGTAACTATTACAGACCTTCTCTTTCTGGCTATTTCTCTTGCTTGTTTTTTATTTTGCTTGGATTTTTTAAATATGACGGAGTAAATGCAGTAACTTAACTGTTAGATAGCAGTTTGAATGATGTACTCGACAGACGTGCCATGCAGGGGGGTATTTAGATTTTAGTAGGGTTTATAAATACTTTTCTTACAAAGAAGCCTTTGAGTGGGCTAAAAATCACCACCCTACCCCATAACCTCACCTCAAAAGCTAATTGTGAGAATCTGGAAAGGTAAATGTCCGTATGTATGAGATTTAATTTTAGAGTTTTGGTTTGGTGTTTGTCAATTTGACATCTGTGTGCACCGAGTATGTCAGGATGATGCTTTAGACCAAACACTACTGTAAGATGAAAGGCAATGCCAGCCCCTCCCCTTTTTGAGTTTGTGAACCTGAAATATTTGCTAGAAGTCTTGGGTACATTTTATTCCTTTTCAATCATCTTACAAATTTGAAAATGTATCATACACATGAAGGTATAATATAAGACGACAGAAACCCAGCCAACACTCTGTCATGTTTGCAAAGCAGAATACGTAGTCCAGGGTATTTTAAGACATTTGTCTCAATGTTTTTATTTTTCCCATTGACACAAACTCAATATGAAACTCCTCATGCAGACTGTGCAGACAGTTTTAATATGTTTCGCTTAAAGATTTTGGCCATGTGCCTGACTGTTGGTCAACTCACTTTGGAAATATTAGACTGCCACATGAATATATGTAAATGTAAAGGAAATTTAAACATAGTCTTTCCAACCAGCAGAATATAATCTGTTTCACTGTTTGTAAAGTACATAAAGTAGGCAAGATTCAACATACTTTTGTTCATTTGGCAAAATCCATTCCAAGGATAAATACGATCAGTTTAGAGTCGAGTGTCAAGTGACAAAAGTTCCTACAGCTTCTTACAACTTTATTACATTATTTGGTGAAACTTCATACAAAAAGCTTTTATCCATCATTACTGTAGGTATGATGCAAATTATGTGCAATACAATGAAAATTATTTGGAAAGTTTCAAATTTACACAATCATATTTAAAATGGAACATGTCTTGCTATACAAATTGAACTACCAATTTTTTAAAGTAAATACAATAACCACTGGAAAGTATGATAAATAAAAGAATCAGGGGATTTCATACAGTGTTGTTGTCAACTGTGTAATGTAAACTGCATGTTAGGACCAGTAGAACTACTAGTAAATACTTTTTTGCTTAAACAACAATATGATGTTAAATATAAATTTATATGTACTGTATGTATATTTAACAATCTTTAAAAATATGTTTGAATCTGAAAAAAAACTTTGTCAAATACAGAATGGTAAAACTCAGTATACAGCTAAGCTCATAATAGTTATCAGAAATCATATTACAATTTCAGAAGATGATAGTCATAGACTAACAATTACCCAAAGTTACAATGCACTTTTTTTTTTATAAACACTGCACTTTTTATTCATAACTTTATTCAACTTTACCAAAATTCTGGAAATTTGAGAAGAAATATGAATTAAATCTACAATTAAATTAAATATCTGGAAAATACTCATCTTAAAAAATAGGCCTAGTTAATAAAGTTTAGATTGTATAAAACCTATTTTTGGCTTCAACAAAGTATAAAAACTGGAATGATGCTGCCATTTATGTTACAACATGAAAATACCTTATTCATAACTTTTTTAATTATTAGTCATTGACAAGGTCCTTTTAGCATTTATAAGTAGGCTTCCAATAAGGTTAACAAATTATAAACTTTATGCAGGCAGTCTCCATTTATGAACAAGATCTGTTCCTAAATCTGTCTTTTTTGAAGGAATAAGTACAGTATATAGTACGGTTTGTTGGTTAATCAAATATATCACAATATATGTTACATGTCTAGGTATATACACAACACGTAATAAACATTTCCAATTGCACTAAACATTCGAAACCTAACATTACATAATATTAATTATAATAATTTTTCCAATAACCAATTGTGTTTTACCTCTGTCTAATTGCTTTATTAATTCCTCTTTCTTTTCAATTTCATTGTTTTCCTTTTCTTTGATGCATCACTTGCTTCATATTTATGCTTTTGAGGCATGGTTAAAAGTGTAAAATAAAAACTTTTAAGCTAGTTACACACTCAACACAGCGTTAACGGCAAAGTGATTTGAATAAAAATGGCGAACAGTGTTCCCCTTCTTCAAGCTGACAAACTGCTGGAGTGCCACACAATTCTAGACAGTTTTTATCAGTGTCACAAATTAGTGCATGTGTTTATTCTTACAAACTATTTCAAGTCAAAATTTGAATATATAGTGTGTTCAAGTGAAACTGGGACTGATTAAATTTCTTGTGTATGAAGACATAAAACCAGTTGACATTTACAGAAGACTTCAGGTATAATATGGTGATGAGACTCTTTTGACCCTGGTGCAAATGTTTTATGGCTGAGGTGGCCACACACACATACTGCAATTGTTCCTACGCGACTGGAACGCCTGATCCTTAAAAATTGACAGATAGTTTGTCTCCAACGGCTTGTGGGAACTGTACACACAATCATTCACCAACACTACTTGCACATTTGGGCCATTAAAGGAGTTCCTGGGAGGTATTTCGATCATGGCGCCAACATACTGAGAAAACCTTCCACCCTGGTATCCAAGCACTAGTGATGCATGTCTGTAATGCAGTAGTGTAGCGAAATAAAGGGAGTATTTAATTTTCATAACTGTGTTCTGTTATGGTGCTATTCAAAAGTCTCGGTTTGACTTGAACATCGCTCGTATTATAGGCTTTATGGCAGTTCGTCCTAACCTAGGCACTGCCTATATAAGCACACTCGTTAAAACCTTATTTAGCCTTTACAAATAAAGTCACAGAACTGTTCTGTCTTTTTGAATATATAAGTTTTAAATAGAAATTAACAACCTAACAAAGCTGTATATTCTTACAGTAAACAAAATAAGGTCATGATTTTCTCAACACCATAGACAATTATTAAAAGATACCTATTAGTGCATCAGATGGTCAACAGTATGTTTTTGTCAGGATCTAACAGACTGATAAAGACAACTTTAATATAGTTCATATCTTTAGAATGTGATATAATTTGGCATAAATTATATTTCCCTTTTCTCTTTCATCTTCGTTTTTCAGCTTCCTTTGTAATGAAATTAGGCCTAAGGTACACCCTGTTGCAAAAAAAGGGAAAATATTAATTCATAAGCAAAATAAACAAACAAAAATATATATATATTTAAAAATCCTCATCAAACTTTAGCATGTGCACATAGTTTTCTTACATTTCTGGGCAGTTTAACTCCAGGTCTCTGTGCCACTAAGAAAAAGAAATAGAAATGATCATTATCAAACACAGTAAAGAAAACAAAAACCCTAATGAAATTTACATAGATGAAAAACATATAAATCACAAACACTGAAAGGTTCTAATGGAATGTAAACATACAGTTACTCTCCACTATATTAGGAACAACCTTTATTAATTACCCAATCATCCAATCCTAATGTGGAATTCTGTTGTTGAAAGTCATTCACCTCAAGATTATCTCAGGAAATTAAGCACTTTCTGAAATCCTCAACCCAGCCCATATTGTACCAATAAAAATGCTGCAATTAAAATCAATATGATCAAACATCTTCGCCCAGTTCTGATGCTTAATATAACGTGAAATATATTAGATATGAGCAGAAGCTTTTGAACTCTATTTGCATGATTGTCTGCAGATGCTTATCTACATAAAGCATGTACTGTGCTCCTGGATTTGGGAAATTTGTATGATTGTGCAGGTGTACTGGTGTTCCTAATAAAGTTGAAAGTGAAACTGTGTGAAAATATGAAGTACAGTCAATTACAACAAGCAAGAAAGCTCACATACCGTACAACATTTTGAACATGCAGATACTGTACATAGTAAAATCAAGGTTCATGATAACACATAAAAATGGAAATGAAATGCAGAGAAGTAGCTTAGAGATGGAAAACAGATCAATATGTGTTAATATTGGCACAGGAATATTTCTTAGCAGGAGAAAAAATCAAATCGAATAAAACATGCATTACATTGCAGCAGGGCTTGACATTAACTTTTTTGCTCACTGGCCAATGTGGCTAGTGGATTTCCGGAGTCACTAGCCATTCAG
>JAQMYG010000013.1:6605593-6616508 GCA_030014215.1 Clariallabes teugelsi
ACTAAAGTTATTACCCGCCACAGCCGAATTTTACCCGCATTTGGCGGGTGGGCGGGTGCCAATGTCAAGCCCTGCATTGCAGATGTGATGAAATGTGTCAAACATATTCACAGAAGCATGGATCCAATGCTTTGTCTACCCTAAACACTGACGCCTACATCCTAATGGCAGATGCACTGTAAATATGAATTGTTGATATAGTCAAAAAACATTGTGTATTCATGAAGCACTGCTTATACTATGTGATTGCATTTGCACCAATCCTTTCTTGCTACGTCTAGCATTGCTGCACCTTCAATATAATTCCTTGTCTGGGTTTGTGTTTATTTTCAAAATACTCTATACTGAGTTTACCTCCATCAGTCTATTAGCCTGGTTATTCTGATATTTAAATGACTTACAAACTTTTTCAGAGTAACAAACTTGCCTCTCAAGTTAACTCTCTCTCTCTGGCTCCTTCAACCAGATTGTTTCCACTGCCAACTGGGCACTGTCATCAATTATCATCCAGAAACTGTCTACTGTAGCTTTTAGACCTGAGTCTGTGAAGTTAGGTAGCGACCATTTCATTCCAGTTGCAAGAAGTGGTAAATCTAGTTATGCCATTGTTGGTGTGGGGATTTGAGGGCATATTTAGTATATTTCATCTGTCTGGGGTTAAGCCTTTGCATGCATAGTCCCAAATGTAAAATAGCAGCATCAGGTTCAAGTGATGAACATGCAGCTTTGCTAGCTGCCTTCTATGTACAGTACATGCTGTGGACAAGCATCCTCTAAGCTTTGAGACGATTAAACCCATACTGCTACAAAAAACAAATATGAGACCATGTCATTCTATGTTACAGAGGAACCGAAGATCTTTGCAGTTTTAAGAATATGTTGGCTGAAAAAAATCAACCTGAGGCTTTCTAGACCAGTAAAGAAAGAGTGCAAGGAACCTTTCTTCAACCAACTATTACCATTTACCCAACGAAATGAACTAGGGGCTACTTCATGTCTGGTGTTAGTGTCGATTCAGAGAAACCCTTTAAGAGCTGGCATTATTTTTCATTGGCTAGAGAGTTACGTCATTACATCACTGTACATGTCTGTCTACTTTCCCAGCAATGCTAGCAGTAATAACAGCCTAGTGGAAAAAAAATTCTAGAGGCAAGCACAATAACAACAATAATGGTAAACTTCAACATGTCTTAGCAAGGATTTCTCCTGGCTTTGCAAGTTTACTTTGGCATCAAATATTTCATCGGTCATGATAATCCCGCCCCCCAGACCATGACATAAGTGGTTCTTTGTTCTAGCTCAGCAAAGTGTTGGTACCACTATGGACCTAGCCTTGGTAGAAAAGGGGCTTATCATCTATCAGCATAAGCCATTCTACAACAAAGTGTTTTCAAATTCTTTATGAGTCCTTAAACCTGTCTGAAGTCTTCAGGAAGTAGGGGACCACAGACCACAACATTGAGATTACGCCCTAGGCCATGGTTCTAAACAAAACTTTTGCTTATATTTTTCTAAGAAAGGGAAGCTATGGAGTAAATCTTTAAAGCCTTCAAGCAAGACCTCCCCCAAAACTTTTAGTTCTTCTGCATCTGCAAGATACTTCTTGGTGGAGAAAAAAGTTAGAGGAACTTTGCCCTGAATTGTGTACGAAGGATATTAAATACTACGAGTCCATGTTACCAACCTTGGTTTTTTTTAGAAGGAGAGGAAGTGATGGAGTATATGGAATAGATGGTCAGACTGTATGTACAGTATATACTGTAACTTTTCAAGTAACCAATTCCGCATCCATGGCCCAGTCTCAGTCAACAACATTCATGTTTGAACATGTCTTACACATAACAAAGACTACTGAAGACACTGTACAGTATCTAACCAATGTGTGCAATTAACCCAGCAAGTAGACTGGTATTTAGTTTCTCCCCAGACTAAATATTCTTAGCATTCCCTTGTTCAAGTAATTTTTGGTCACCGGCTGCAATTGTTCAAACAGTTCTAACCTGGACCTTAGGCCATGTCCACCTTCAAGAACTACCAGAAGACCAAAAAATCAAGCAGATTGAATGAGACATGAATTCAGGCCATTGTAGACGTACTACTGGACACATAAAGTAGAGGTTCAGTACCAGTATCTGGAGGACTTGAAAGAATTCTGTCAAACGGTATGGCCATGTGTCCCTGCTGGGGTTATAGTATGTTGAGCATTTCAGCAACATTATTTCCACATGCACACAGCTCCTTTCCACACCATGTCAGTCTGATCAACCATGACCATGTTACTGGTTGCCTTGTAACCTAATCTAACCTTGCCTTTGCAACCTAACATTATCTAATTTTACCCCTAGTTATTTTGTGCCTAGCCCTCATTGTGTTTTATGTATATTTTATTGTGTTTTACTTTATCTTGCATTTATCCTATATACTTTATAAATAAATATATTAGGAATTTTCTGTTTATGACAAAGGTGTTATACGCTTATACTGTATCTACTCTATTTCTCTTGCCTGGTTATGTCCTATAGTTTCTTAATTTAAGTTTATGTCCCTTGTATTCTTTAGTTCCATTTGTAAACAGTGTAGCATAACATTGTTTAGTTTTGTTCTGCATTAATCGTAGCCTACCTTCCTTTATGTTACTAATTTTCCTTCTCTTTGTTTCAACTAGTAAATAAACCCTCAAACACTAGCTTGGTACAGTATAATCTTCCTTTAAAGTTGATGAAATGTCAATGCTGATATTCTCTGGATAGTTCAAAGATCGTTAAAAGCTGTTGTACCCACAGCATTTGTGCTAAATTAGGCAGCATGCTCACTTTCTACGAAGTTTGCTAAGAATCATTAGCTAAGACAGAGCACGTACTGTAGGCAGCCCGCCGTTTCACAGTTGATCTAAACGTAGCCTTTTTAAGACTCCCAACCACAAAAACACATGGAATCCATTTTCACAAGTCATTAGAGTGCTCTTACAGTGTAGTCTCATTGTTTGCGTGAAGTCTCTTCTATCTCTGTTTTCCTGAAAGGTTTTAGCTTCCACCACTGTTTACTGAAACACATAGATGTGTGTAGTGTTACTGCTCTCTGTGAAAGATTACATACTGTTAGATGCTAATATAGTGCGCCAACCTGTATAGCACCAGTGCTAGAAACATCGATTGCTAAAGTCTTACTTGTTTTTCAAGTATGCAAGCTAGTTATTTATCAGTAAAATATGAGAGATATTCAAGTCAAACTGGGACGTGTGATGAAATAACAATATTCCATAAGCACCACTTGCACATTACAGGAACTCGGCTAAGAGTTATTGCCATATCTCTCCACACAGTCCTGGGGTCACTCCAAGCCATTTTCAAATATTTGGGCCATTAAAGGAGTTCCTCAGAGACTAGCATTTCAGACATAAAGCAGGCAGTCTGATCATGGCTTATAGATCGTGAGAAAACTTTTTACCTTGATGATATTCAGGGAGTGTTAAGGGACGACCGCGATAGTAGCTTGAGATTATACATCACCCTGATGATGCAAAAACGATATTGAATTATCCAGTGTAGCATGAAGAATACAGTTTTGTGGAATCAAGCCCAATATACTTGTGGACAGTATAGCTATAGGACACTATAACTCCTGTATATAACCTGTATTCATGTACCTTCCTTGTTCGCAATTACCCTGGGCCTTCTGTTACGTGAGAGCCCCCACTAGTTGTAAACTCTTATACTTCTCCACTTTACTGGATCTACTAATTGGTTGCTTTCTCAGCACTGAACAATTTCCACATGATTGAGCCATGAAAGGAGGCCAGACGTGAAGCAGGCAGCCCGATTTTGACTCTGGTGTACCGAGATAATGGATATGTTGATGGTATCCAAGCACTATTGTAATGCTGAGATAAGTGCATTAGTATAGCAGAACATTGTAGAGAGAAATAAATGTAGTTTTTACTCTAACTGTTATTCTGTACAACAGTCCCGGTTTAAGTCCCAGTTTGACATAAACACTCCTCGTTATTTAACAAGCAAATTCAATCGAATATGTAGTCAAGAATTCAGATGGATCTAAAAGTTATTTTCAAATTCCTTGTAGAATTTTCATAAATGATAGTTATTGAATACTTAATAATCGTTTGCACTACATATTGAGAAACGTGAGGATTTGAGTAATAAAACTTAATTGACAAAACATGGGAAACTAGGCGATATGAATAGCTAAAGATTCAAACGTTTAGGCTAAGCATGCTGAAAAATTAATCACACAATCCAAGTTGTGATTTTAATTTCTAAAATGACAAATTTGTATGAAATATGGATATATATGAGATTATCAAGTGACGTAAGAAAGAATAAGGGTGAGATAATCGTAGCACATGCAAAAAGCAATTGCTGATTATTAGAGGATATGTTAATAAAATGTAATACCGTAGCAACTTGGAGCATCAGTCAAAAGTTTGGACCTGATTTTACAGATATTTGATTGATTGGTGTTGGGAATTTGTTTTCAGGCAAATGTAAAGCATGATATTGGTGCGTCTATATACAGTACATGTACTTCCATAACAATTTTAGACAAGTGCTTAGAATACATTATAACTTTCAACTATCTTTCAACTTTTATGTTGAAAAAATAAAGGCATTTTCAACTGCTGTGACAATCCGCTCTGCAAAAAGCAACACGCTCTGAAAACAAAGGGAACTAACTACAATACACAAGATCCAGTGCTGAAAACCCCTTCTTGAATAGTACAACAATGGAAAACAAGTTTGACATTGCTGTTATACTGTAATCAGGCAAACATTAAGTGTTTAAAATATTACAAAAGTCTAAATATTTGTATATTAGTGGCAATATTACAGTGTAGTTTTTTGGGTTCTTAGGGTGACTCTGAAGAATTCTAAATATACGCTTTAATTTTTTTCACATTTTGTTATGTTATAGGCCACTGGGCCCATAGGGATCTTCAATGCTGCAAAAACTTTTCTGTACCCTTCCCCATATCTGTGCCTCAGTACAATCCTGTCTCTGTTATGGCAAAGGCTGTGAATACTTACATGCATGTAATTTTTTTCTTTTTAACAAATTTGCAAAGATTTCAAAGAAACGTCTTTCAAGTTGTCATTATGGGGTATTGTTTGTAGAATTTTGAGGGAAATAATGAATTGAATCTATTTTGAAATAAGGTTGTAACATAAATCCATCACTATATCTTCATTAGTATCCCAATAGTGCTATAAGCAGCTATGCCCAAACTTTTGACTGATACTGTATACTATACTGTAGCATTAATTTGCCATTCATTAGCAGACTTCAGAATCATTTACTTCTTATCATTGGTTTATGAAATCTTCCTAATGGCATGCAGACTGAAAGTATGGATTTACTGTACCTGCCCATTATGCCACATATGTAATCACTAAGATAACCAGTGATACTGGTGTCCTTACTGAAATAAAATGGTCAATAGAGAAGTAAAAAAAAGAAACATACATAAAACAAGAAATGGAAAGTAATATGATGAAATCTAAAAAGTCTGGGACCCTTAACCATAACCCTTCGCATATATTTATATCCAGAGAATAATTAAATGGGATGCCATTCCCTTCCAGGGCCCCATACACACATTCACCCTTATGTTCGTGTTGCAAATCCCTCTAGTAGCATGCTTTTGGGAGTTGGGAAGAAACCAGAGAACCCAGTATAAACACATACAAGAACAACAGGCACAACTCCACCCTGGTGGCCCTGGAACTGAGGCAATAATGTTACCTTTATCATTTACTGTAGAAGTAAGGATAACATTTAAGAATGTGTTGAGATAATGTGTAAAGATGAAAAAAAAAAAAAAAGGAAAACAAAGAAAGAAGAAAGAGAAAATGAAAAGTATGGATTGTTGAAAAGGTAAAATATTGTAATTTGCTAAAATAATAACTAACTTCAGGCTGTAATAAATGAGTTAAAAACTGAAGCGCCAAGGTACTGGAAAACTGGAAGAAGAACAATTGGAGACAGGAAAAATAACAGAAAAGGGAGGAAAAAAAGAAGAAAAGATTTATTAGCCATTTTTTGACCATGGAATAGGAAGGGCAAACCTAAAGTAATAAATTAATTAAAAAAGGTTTCATGTTCACAATCCAAAAGGTCTGTTTATTTGAAAACAATCTGGTTCATAAGCTTCAGTTTATTCAGTCTGTTTGGTTTATGATCTTTTTGTGGTTTGTTTCGGCAGATTCGAATGTGACGATCCGTGACCTTGTGGTACTGTATGCACTTACTCTTCGAGGACGTCCTCCGTGTCCATTCTGCGGTAGAATTTGGCGAGTTTGACAGACATGATGACACTGGGGATAAGGAACAAACAACAGCCACCCAGGCCAAACCAGAATGTGTTCTGCAAGGTATATACACACACACACACACACACACACACACACACACACACACACACACACTTTACATCACAAACATTACAAATGTTACCACAAACATTACACATTATACACTGGACTAATTTTTTTTTACGCAACATCAGTCAGACCAGTGCATCCTTAGTTGTGTCATTTACTGCCATCCACAGATGCAGTGTTGTTGTTCAAGAGGTTGCCACAGCGGGCTATCCCCCCATACAACATACACCTTGACACCGGTTTTACACTAGATGAGCTTCCTGACACAACCCTCCCATTCTATCGAGGCTTGGGTCCAGCACTCAGGATGGCCTGCATCCAGTGTCCGGGTTTGGGCATCGGCTTGGAATCAAAGCTGCTTTGATGTCAGCTGTCACTCAAACCAGCCACGCCCCTAATTATGCATAATTTTGTGGCTTAACCCTTTATAGGGCACTCATTAAAATTCTAGGAATTCAACATTTCAAGACTTTAAAAGTCAGTTAGGTTATCATACTGTATATCCCTTAATTGGGTGAAGAACCACTTTTGGTAATGTCTGTAGGATTTGTATTTTTAATATAATTTTTTTCTTTTATTTTGTATTTTGTATTTTTGCATATTTTTATTTTAAAATAATTGTGCCTTTTACTTTATCTGTATATTTTTTACATAATTCTTTTCGAAATATTATTACCCAGGACCATATTAGTGACCAAAAACCATATATGGAAACTTTTCCAAAACAAAACAAAACAAAAAAATATATATTTTTGCATATTTGTCACACTTAAATCATTCAGATCACCGAACAAATTTTACTATTACACAAAGATAACCCAATCAAATACAAGAAGCAGTTTTTAAGTTCTTACATTTATTTAGATTTTGTTGCTTTTTAAAGATCTTCTAGCATGCTTTACTTTGTCAGACAGGTCCTATTTAAGTGATTTCTTGATTCAACAGGTCTGGCAGTAATCATGCCTGGGTGTGGCAAGTAAAATTTAACTCAGCTTTCCAAAAATCACAGTTCATTCATAATTTATCAAGGGGGCAATTACTTTTTCACATAAGGCCAGGTGGGTTTGGACAGCTTTTGCCTTAATAAATGAAATCAAAATTTAAAAGCTGCATTTTGTATTTACTTAGGTTATCTTTGCATGATATTAAAATTGATTGATGATCATTTAAGTGTGACAAATATGCAAAAAAAAAAAAACCTTTTCATGGCACCGTATATAAAAAAATATTATAAAAACACAGACACACAATACTTAAATAAATAAATTAATAAGCAAATCTTCAAAATAATACTCAAGTAGAAGTAAAAAGTATTCAGTGAAAAGACTTCCCCACTACTGGATAAATGTCTGATTTATTTTTTAAGAAATTCTATATTATATTATATTATATTATATTATATTATATTATATTATATTATATGGCAACATTTAACAGCTAAACTTACGACAATATGTTTCCTTAGGTTAGAAGTCGAACTTGTATATGCTGAAGTGTGTGTCTGTTTTGGCAGATAGAGAAGACACCGCAGTATGAAGCTATTTTTTTGCAAGCGAAACATGTTTTCTATATGATGGCAGGGATGTCGGCTGAAGATTTTATTCCCCACTATGACACCAGTTTGAATGTGGTCATGTGACTACGTGTGGTTATTGTTTTTGCGGCTGATTGGTCAAACGGAGTCATGTGATTACTGTTGTTGCATCTGATTGATGAAACAGTCATGCGTTAGATACACTGGCTGCATGTGTAGAATAAATGGTTAGAAGAGTAAGTAGTCGAGTGTAGCCAAATGTAGCGGAGTAAGAGTAGCGTTTCTTCTTCACAAATCTACTCAGGTAAAAGTAAAAAGTATGGCGCAGTAAACCTACTCATAGAAGTACATTTTCCTAAAAAAGTTACTCTAGTAAATGTAACAGAGTAAATGTAACTCCCTACATTTACTCCGTTACATTTACCCCTGCCAAAATCTGTTTATGTACCAACCTGAAAACGTGTATTTCTGTTGTAAAGGACATTTTAACATGGGGTGCTACACTGACTGACTGACAATTAGAATAAATTATGCAGCCAGAGTGCGGCTACACTGACACGACTGTATGTTCCAATATTTATGACCCTATATTATTGACATGGCTGCTATCTGGATCTGTTCCGGCAAAATAGTCAAGGAGCTGAACACAGTCATGCCTGGTGGTAGTTATAAGCCTTTGGAAATGACTACAACTTCATATGTTTATGTGTTCTCTCTCTTCCTGCATAAACACCCCTACATTTTGCAGCCCTATGGGGCTTCAGGTGCGAACAGTAAGAATCTTGTTCTGTGGAGTGTGCTAGGTGTGTGTGCTACCCTAATTAGCATGTGTCGTTTTATTCATCTGTGTACGTATACTATATGGCACAGGGGGAGCGTTGTAGCATGTCTTACCACTGAGTCCACTAGGAAACTGCAGCCAACAATCTCCAGCGAGTCAATGATGTTACTGATGGGTTTGCATTGAGCTACCTCCAGCATTAACTACAGGAAAACACACATTAGAGCATTACAAGTCAGTTTTGCACAAATATTATATTATTGAGAACACACACACACACACACACACACACGCACACACACACGCACACACTTACTGAAAGCTGAACCCAGTTGACATATTGTTTAAGGTATCCCATCAAATTATTCGTGAATCTTTCTGTCTCCTGTAAAAGTGATAGAAATTAGAATAATATAAATATATAATATAAATATTCTTGTTATGCAAAAAATAAAAGTAATAAAAGGGCTCTTCGAATATGAGATCACACTGGGGGAAAATCAAAATGGTTTAATTGATTAAGCCGATTTTCTTCACATTTTTTGGTTTGTACACACACACACACACACACACACACACACACACACACAGGAGACCTATTTGAATGTCTAAAAATTCAAAATTTCAAAAAACAATTTTTCATAATAGGTCCGAGTATAATATTATAAGGTCATAAATATTGGAACATAGAGTAGTACGAATGTCAAAAGGGTGTTAAAAAAAAAAAAGCTGCACTCTGGCTGCATAATTCATTTTAATTAAGATTATGGACAAATCCATAATCTTTTTGATATAATCTTGCTTTTCAATACACTTTGCCCACTTGTCAACACGCTTTCGAATGCACCGCTGTCTTCACTTCTACATCAGAAGTGAATCTTCGTCCTCGAAAGTGCTGATGAGACAGTGCGGCCAAAATCCAAACACCAAAGTAATTCAAGGTAGTCTCTGCTATAAAACTACTTGTATCTTTTTGTACTGTGCATGTACTGTATGAATTAATGAAGTCATCACAGTAGCACTGGTACCTTTTTGACCACATGTGACGCATTGTTGGCAATTAGATACTCAGCTGCATCGATGGCACTCAGCACATTAGTCACTTTAGTCTGAAAGAGAGTCAATTAATCAATAAACAGTGTATATTTGTGCAAAAAAAAAGGCCATCCTCTGAAATATAAACACTGAGCAGTGGACTTACAGGAAGTTCTTCCACTTTGGTCTGTAGTAACCTGATACTTTGACTTAATAAGCTCTGGAAGAGAAGCACACCACTGCTTGAATAGACAACACACAGGCACACAAGACTTCCACAGATAAAACTAATGGCACCTGTCAACCCTTATGTTCTGTTCAAGTTGAAAAGACCTTTTTTTTTTTTTTTTTAGTTCTCTAAAGGAGAAACAATACTGGACTGATTTCCAACAAGGATGGCTCTGTAAAAAAAAAAAAAAAAAAAAAAAAGCTCAGCGTGTGAGAGTGGTTTAACATCACCCCACCCTCAGCACTCAGTTAACAAATGCTGTTTGTTTCCTCGCTCAATGAATACTCTTTAGAAACCACTTAATCACCATACAGCAAAGCACAGTTCAGTTACAGTAAATGTGTGTACAGTATATTACACAGTCCAGGAATCCAGACCTGCTTTGTTCTCGTTTTAACAATGCTCTAGCCTCGGTTTCTTTCTCATAGTTTTTGCAAGAGGAATTCGAGTCAAACCAGTCAAACTTTGATTGTGCAGAATAACAGAACACAGTTAGTAAACACTCCCTTTATTTCTCTATACTGTATAATCCCCTCTTACACTAACCCACCATCAAGGTATCCAGTATCTCAGTACACCAGAGCCTGCTTCACGTCTGAAACGCTGGCCTCTTAGGAACTCCTTTAATGGCCTATACATGTGAAAACACTAGTTCATGGACAACTAGTGAAGGCTCCCAAGTGACAGAAGACCCAAAGACAGGTACATGAATATAGGTTGTATACAGGAGTTATAGTGTCTTAGAGCAATACTGACTACAAGGGAAGTGAAACTTGGATTTGATTCCACAAAACTGTCTTCAGAAAATCATGTACTTAATGTGTAAGTTCTGAGCTACACATGTTGAGCTCTGTTGAGCTACAGTACACATGTCGTTCCTGAGCTGCCAGTGATCCAGACTCTCTCTGCCCTCTGGACCTGTCTGACCCATCCTGGTGCCC
>JAQMYG010000013.1:6647516-6660875 GCA_030014215.1 Clariallabes teugelsi
TATTTTGTTTTGGGTTTTGTTATTTTGTTTTCAGTTTTGTTTTTTTGTTTTCAGTTTTGTTAATTTGTTTTGCACTTTAGGGCCACCGTAGGAACACAATCTTAGTCTTAAAAATTAAATAGATTTTCATACAATGTTACACAACATGGCAACTTTTAATACAAATCTTAATACAATATTCAGTATCTCATACAGATCGGTACACAGTAATTGTGGGTTTCGATGATAAACACCAACCATGACAATTCTAATTCCATTGTATGTCCCAGAGACTTAAGGTAGTTTGGAAGACATTCTGAATTAATTTACTTTACCATTCTTTCTTTACATGCAATCAAAATTCTTTATTTTACATTGTACTGATCATATATTAACAACTAAAAGGTTTTATAAAATGTGAATGTGTGTCCATGAGGCTCAGGCTGTCTTCATGCCTCATGCCCGGTGTTCCCAAGATAGGCTCCAGGATAAGCGCACAAACGGCACAAAGCAGAAGCCCTGTTGGACTAAGTCTTGTATGTCCATTGAGGGACTCAATTATCTTCCATAAATTAATATCGTCATGTTTTTGTTTCCACCCGAATGCAATCATCAGCTTCAGATCTGTGTACAGGCATGCAATGCTTGGACAAGGAACAATCCTAAAAAAAACATGATATTTATTAAATTTGAATTATGGCAATCTACTATCCTCTGGCTGCAACCCCATTAGGCTGGCTTTAGGGTGACTGGGGTACAGACTACATCCAGCCGTAGTAGTGCAAACAGTAATCCTTTCCCAATAATGATCCAGGTCTCCCAGTCGCAACATCAAGCCAGCCCCACTGGTCCTAACACTAATTCAGCCCTGCCGGTCCCAAGACCAAACCAGTCCTGCCGAGCCCAAGACCAAACCAGTCCTGCCGAGCCCAAGACCAAACCAGTCCTGCCGATCCCAAGACCAAACCAGTCCTGCCGATCCCAAGACCAAACCAGTCCTGCCGAGCCCAAGACCAAACCAGTCCTGCCTGTCCCAACACCAATCCAACCCTGCTGGTCCCAACACCAATCCAGCCATGCTGGTCCCAACACCAATCTAGTCCTGCTGGTCATAACACCAATCTAGTCCTGCTGCTCCTAACACCAACCCAGCGCTTGGTTCCAATACCAATCCCACCCTGGTGGTCCCAACAACACTGTAGTCCTGCTGGTCATAACACCAATCTAGCCCTGCTGGTTCCAACACCAATCCCGCCCTGCTGGTCCCAACACCAATCCCGCCCTGCGGGTTCCAGCACAAATATAGCACTGAAAGTCCCAACACAAACTATGCCCTGCTGGTCCAAACACCAAAACAACCATGATTGTTCAAACACCAATCCAACCCTGTCTGTACCAATACCAATGCAGCCCTGCTGGTCTCAAAACCAATCCAACCCTGCCAGTTACTACACCCACCCATCATCAACCTGGCTTTTACAATCCCAGCAGCAACACAGCCCTGCTATACCCCACCATCAACCCACAACTTTCAGGCTCTAGCACCAGTCTAGTCTGCCTGGCATGAGCTCAGATGCAGATATACTTAGTTTTTATGCAAGCACTAGTGCACTCTAGCCAAGCAATATCAGAGTTGACAATGGACTGCTCTCTCAAGAGGATGACTGAGCATATCCATAAACTGTCCCAGAAACCCAACTAGTCAAAGAAGAAAAAAACACAAAACGCTATTCTAACTGACACAACAGGGAATCAGATATTTGAAGATAAACAGAATAAGGCACGTTTTGGCAACAGGCTCCTTCAGAAGAAAGAAACAAAGTGCAGTATGTGAAATTCAGTAGGCAAATAGGCCACGATGCCAAAACTACACATAAGGCAAATTATGTGAGCCAGAACCATGACTCTGATGATTATTATTATTAGTCAGATATGCAGTAGACTATTTTACCAAATGACACAATTCACAGACCAGCTTTCTAGCAATGTTCCTGACCAAGGCTATTAATTATTGATTTGGTATGGGATGTGGGGTTGGGGAAGTGATAATCTGAAGTCGTTTTTAATGGACTTTGTTAACATCTCACTATTAATTCATGCTGTGACCCAATAGGCTGATACTTATATACAGTAATAAGCTTTAGAAGAATACAATTTTACCTGTTGTTTTTTTAGCAATGTGATTTCAGGTATAATTACCCTGATTAATGAAATTCAAAATGTATTTTAATAAGGTCTTGTGAAAACAATTCATGGGACATCATATAAGAGGCTATGGTTAATATTAAACAGAAAGCTGGCCTCAAAAACTCTTGAGGAGGATGTTTCAGTCATTTGGGATAACAAGGATCAGGTAAATTAAAATACTTTTGGACAGTGAAAAAGTAAAAGGATTATAATGGTGCATGAAACACCTGACAGCTATGCTTAAATGATACACTAATCAATTTTATGTGCATTTTAAGAAAGTTAATAAGGCATAAGGCTGGGAAATTCAGAATGCTACATACAGTATGCGTAATACACAGTATGCAGAGATTTTAGTGTATTTTGTTAATATTTTTATAGTGATTGTTGTCGATATTTTAAAAATCCTGTTATGTTGCTACTCCAACTTTCCTGTGATTTAATATGATTATAATATCTACTTGATCTGTTCCTATTAAATTTTAGAAAAGATTGATTATGAATTTTTAAAACATAGCAGGTATTTTCCAAAACCTGTTATTGTTGTTTCTGCTGTAATGAATAATAAAATGTTACTCTATAGGTCTATAGTATTTTAGGCCATCTTAATAGGTTTTATACTTTTATACTTTCTGTATACAAAATTATAATAGATTATAGTGATAATGATTATATGTATTGTTAATTTTTTTTACTGAATTCTTTTTGCTGAAAATTGTTGACATGAATAAGTAATCTGTAAAATGTATATAAATGTGCAATGTGTAATAAAGGAAAGGTCTAATTCAAGTCAATGATGAAATTCCTCAAGAATGAAGGCATAAAACTGATTGACATTTATTGACAAAGCCATTCTCACTTGTTTTGGCCATTAAGGGAGTTCATGGGAGGCCAGTGTTTCACATGTGAAGCAGACCGTCTGATCATGCGTCCGACTCCACTGAAAAAATGTGCTACCTTGATGGTAGCACTAGTGAAACGCTGAGGTAAGTACATTACTGTAGCAGGGGATTATATAGAGAAATAAATGGAGTGTTAATCCCATACCTGTGTTCTGTTATTCTGCAAAAGTCCTGGTTTGACTTAAACTCCACGCAAATGAGCAAATGTTGGTTTGCTAAAAATGATTATAGGCAGTTTGAACAAACATATGATGTAAACATGTTTCTTTTATATGCAGGGTCTACTCAATAAGGGTTTCAGAAATATGTATTGTGTGCTTTGCTCTAAACATGTTTATACATAAATAAATGCGTATAAAAAAACATATATAAATAATTTCTATTTTTAATGATAAAGCAGCTTACAGTTAATGCAGGTAGCCCGCGAGGGTAATAGACTCGCTCTGGAACTCAATTAGGACAACTTAGTGGTGCTGAAATTTAAACACAACCTTCTGATCTTAATCACGAAAACTAAACGAGTTTACACCAATTTAGTGCAATTTTTTGTTTCTGTGATGGATGTGGTTGAATCAGTGCACACAAGCTGAGCTAATATGGTGGAGGTTAAGGCTTTGAAAATGGTTGTGTGTTTGAATTCCAAAAGATCCCAGTTTTGAGCGAGTCCATTAACCATGGATTTATGTAAACTGCTTCTTTTTTTCTCAGGCAGATAAGCAAATGGACTGGATGTTATTACTTAATACAGTCCCGATCAAAAGTTTAAGACCAGTTTATTTTGCATGGTTGGATCTTAACAAGGTTCCAAGTAGAGCTTCAACATGCAACAAGAAGAAATGGGAGTGAGACAAAACATTTTATATATAATCCATTCCTCCACCTAGGAACCTTTGCAGTCCAACTAGAGACCGTGAAGGCCAGCGGTGATTACCATTGTATTTATTCCCATTTTTACACACACTGCGGGAACGGCAATTAAACTAATCTGCATGTCTTTGGACTGTGGGAGGAAACTGGAGCACCTGGAGGAAACCCTCCCAGGATGGGGGAGAACGTGAAACCTCCACAAACACAGACCTGAGAAGGGAATCGAACCCGAACCCTGGAGGTGCAAGGTGACAGTGCTAACCAGTAAGCCACAGTACCGCCTGTAACATACAGTATTAATATTATTATTATTTACTTTATATATGTATATTTACTTTATAAATATGTTTGACATTTTTGTGTCATTTTTACAGTGCAGACAAGGTCGTCGTCTCGTCATTTACACTGCTTTATCCTGTATACAGGGTCACGCGGCGCCTGGAGACTTAGGGCACAAGGCGGGGTACACCCTGAACAGGGTGCCAATCCACGCATACGATGGGAAATTTGGGAACACCATCTAGCGTAATCTGCATGTCTTTAGACTGTGGGAGGAAACCGGAGAACCCGGAGGAAACCCACCAAGCACATGCCAACTCCATACACACAGACCTGATGTGGAAATTGAACCCGGACGGGGTTAAGCACTAAGCCACCGTACCGCTATATACTATGTAATATAGAGTATGTAGAATATTATTGTTATTTACTTTACCTAAAAAAATTTTTTTTTTTTAATTAAAGCTGTTTGTGGCATTTTTACAGTGGAGACAAGGTGAAAATTCTAAATCTCTCCAGGTAGAAGTAGTTCTGGATTCACTAGTGTGTGTGTGTGTGTGTGTGTGTGTGTGAGATGCTGGTCTCACCTGCTGGGAAGGGGTTCGGCTGCACCGTGTAGAGGAACGCGTGCACTACGTGAAACAGCATGTCCACGGCTCCGGGCTCATAGAGCGCGCGCGTCTCGTGCACCACCGCCGGGACGGAGCCGAAGTCCAGCGCGTGCCCGTAAGGAGGCTCGGGCTCAGTGCGCGCGGCCCCGGAGACAAAACTCCAGCAGCACATCAGCATCACCAGCTCGCGCGGCATGCTTTAACACCAATCAGCTGTTTACACCGGAATAAAACAGGCGCCTTTCTCACAGGGTGTGAAGCCTAAGCTCTGATTAACAAAAAATAAATAACCAATAGAGGCGTCTGAGCAAAAAACAATCACAAAGTGCACAAAGAAGTGAAAAAAATAATAAAGTCATCCAGATCTAGAGATTTAATAAACCTGGGTTTCGTCAAGTCGGTTTTATGTCTCGCATCCTGATTCCTGACTGCCGCTTCTCTCAACAACTCATCTGACGCTCCAACCAGCGCGCGCTACTGTCTAAAGCGCGTGCACGCTGGTGCTGAATGCTCGTGCATATGTGTGCGCGCGCGCGCGCGTGTGTGTAGTCTGAGTGCTCAAATATCAGTAAGAAAATACACGAGATGCACCAATCACTCACTCACTCACTCACTCACTCACTCACTCAATCAATCAAAGTAATTTGCATTGAATGTATACATTAAAAGTTTACCACATCACTGTAGATCGATTCTGATTGGCTGAACTTGGAGAGTGTCAATTCATTTTCCAAAGCAGCACACCTCTGATAGTAGTTCCAGTTAGAAGATTAATATCTATCTATCTATCTATCTATCTATCTATCTATCGAGAGAGACAGTATATAGATTTTTCCCCTACTACAGTATTTGCTAATTCTATGTTTAAAAAAAAAAAAAAAACCCTGTTGACTATTTAGTAAAATGCAGCCACTGACAGAAAATAAACTGTGTAAAAATGGTATAATTACCCAAGATAAGGAAAAATGTCTTAAATTCAGTGTTAATACTGTAATTACCATCCCGAGTGTGAAACGTTTGATTAATGTGGTTCCATGAAATAATTCAATATTCTCTTTACGAGGTTAGCAGACTGTAATCTGGCCACAGGCCTTAACCCATGTGTTTTAAATAGAGATTGCCTGGTATTTATTGTCTAAAATGTCTTAAACTTTGATAATGCTTGTGTCTATACAGTGTGCACACAAGAGACCCAATTTTCTTTAAAGTGTCATACAGGCAAACTGAACTGAAACCATGGCAACACAATCCACAGCAAGCAAAAAAAAAAGAGATTATCCAAGAGGTACAAAACAAAACATTTATTCACCAACACAATTCCTTCCTCGTCTACCCTTAGCCTGAAAATCCATCTTAAAAATAACGTGAAAATCTCAATCTGTTCCTCAAAAAAAAAATTTGATCATATCAAACTGATGGACGAAACTGACTGATGGTGTGGACAATCAGGATAAAAAGCAGCTTTAAAATAAAAATGCATAAAATACATGACGTGATGTGATATGGTTATAGAGGTATCATTAATGAACCATTAATGCGGTGCTGGTATGAAGGCTTCCAGTACAAAACAAACAAACAAATACACAAACAAAAAAACCGAGTATTGATCTGATGAATTTCTAAAGCTCAGAAAAATAAGAACAACGTAAAGGCTTGAAAGCAGAAGCGTGTAAGTAACATCTAGACAGCTGTACATGTTAAATGAAAGCTCTGAACGGAATTATTGAACGTTTAGGTAGTTTTAATTAACCTCCCCCCTTAAAAAAACATATTTGTAAGTCACTTACACTGTTCTGCCTCCGTGCAATTACAATCTAAATTCAATTCTAAATCTGAAATCAAAATAAGAGCTATTTTGAAGACACGGGTACGGCCGGACATAACATTGTGTAACATTAACGGGGGAAACTATTTTGACACTTCAACACACTCTTGCAAACGATCTTAATCTTCAGAATGTCTTTACATGAAAAAAAAAAAAAAAAACTGCACACATTTAGGCAAATAAGTACTTCTTCACAATCTTAGAGATATTCTAATAAATCCCAATAATCTACCCAATAATTGTTTAATAATTACTGGTCCACAAAGCTGTAGGAGAATTCTTTTTGAATGCAATTTTATCAACATCCCAAATCATATTTAGAAATAAATAAATAAATTATGGTGCAAGGGGCGAAATCGCCTTCATAAACATTATTTAAAATTCCTTCTGAACCTGACTCTAAATCATAAAGTGGATCATTTGAGCTTAACTTAGATTTGTAACATTTAGAGCAGAGAACACAAGTGGACATGTTATTTGCTCAAACGTCAGCACCATTATTATACCAATTGCCAAAGTTATTCTTACTCATTATGTACTTGTATGTATAAATGAATATTACATTGGTGCAAGATGTAATGCTCATTGAAAAAAATACAAATTATGTCTTGAAATTAACAAATTATGTGCATTAAATTGTATCTGTTGTTTTGTTCCCAGAGTAATTTTCTCTCCAACTTGATCTTTTTCAAACTTTTTCAAGAGCATTAAATCAAAAACAGCAAATCAGCAATGTATGTAGGCCATGCATGTCAAACCAGGACTTGTGATAAAATTAAGCACAGTACGGTGATTAGTCGAAGTAAAACATTTGGATGGGGTAAATGTTGTTTTAACATATCGGCCATTAAAGGAGTTCCTGGGAGGCCAGTTTTTAGACATGAAGCAGGCGCTCCAATCATGGCTCCATCATAATGAGAAAACGTTTTACCTTGATGGTGTCCAAGCACTAGTGAAACACTGGAATAAGTGTATTAGTGTATCTGGGGATTATATAGAGAAATAAGGGGAGTTCTTACTCTCACAACTGTGTTCTGCACAATCAGAAGTCCCGGTTTGACTTGAACACCCTTTGTAGAATTAAATGCATATAAAACCACAGTATTACTGTCACACACAGTAAAATTGCATGAATTAGTTGGCATTATGCTGAATATCTGAATCCTTACCGGTATGATGAATTCTGTTTGGCAAAATATGTTAAAGTAGAAGAAACAAAACACAGCAACTCAAATCTACACCATAAGAAATGTAAAATAAAGTGACTGAAAAAGTGTCGAATATGCATTCTGCATGTAAGGGGGAGGTTTGAATAAAAAAAAGAAAAGGATGTTTTCTCCAGGGGCAGAGACAAAAAATATATATATATGTTTTAATTATATACAGGAAATAATGTTTCTAAACTATTAAACTTCCAGGTAACTAATGGATTCTGTCTATAGTGTTGATCCAGTTTCTGATGTGGCTGTGTGTATAAACTTTACATGTTTAATGTCTATGTAACAAACTAATGTGCAATTCACAAGCGTTGAAGTGCAACGTATGATATTAACAAGGTGTTCAGCTTAAATGAAGACTGGCAGGAAAGTAGATTTAAGAAAAAAACACCTGTTAAAGCACAATACATATCTGATATTTCTACTCACTGTATGTTTGTGCTTAACAGTGGTCCAAAGTGAGTTTAGAAAATGAATGTAACCGAGATATCCGAGCTGGGTGGAGGATTTATCGACGCAGACATACAAAGCTGAGCTACTTATCAGTTGGACTTTACATTAAGGTTCCTGTAACTAACATTTAATGTACAAATTAACATCTATGATACCATATTAATAAGCTGTAAGTATCTAACGTTTGTATTAATTAAAGTTTGGAATATCGAACCTGCAGACAAACCTAAAGACCAAAGATTTATGAGTTTAAGAATATGATGCGCCTCAATTTCTGCTGATTTATATGAAATTAAATTTATCCACGGACTAAATAATGCAGTTAATGCACGTGCCTTTCATTAAACATCAATCAACTCATCTGTTTACATGCCTTGATTACTAAAGCTTTCATAATGCTGGTCTGTTCTGATGTTAACGCATGCTATACATTAGTTAAGGGAACCTTCACATAAAGTGTTGCACATAAAGCAAACAAGTGCAACTCCAGAGATTTAAGAAAATGCAACTTAACATGGGAAAGAAAATGCCGCTTATTAAGCCACCACTTGGTTGACCTCATATTAACGTTGGTCTTTGTTTAGTCACATGACCGAAGTGATCAGTCTCTTCTCTTTCTGTCCGTCTGTCTAGATGTAAAAGGTAAAAGGTCTGTTCCTGGTGCTGTCGAGGACCTTTGGAAAGGCCTTTGGAAATTATCCTCGAGTCCGGTTCAGAGGAGAAGGTAAAAGTGAACGGTGTTTCAGTTTGAAACTTCTAATAAATTAATTAGGTGCACTTTTTAATAAATATCCAGAGGGTCTAATGTCAAAAGGTCAAGCCAGTAGACAACTCCTAGCTTTCGTCGGTCTGTACAGTCGGCCGTCAGTCGATTCGGTTCCCGCAGATCGTGAAGCGATCGATCTCCAGCAGGTCTTTCTTTGGAGCTCGGTGGATGAGTTCCGTCCCGTCCTGCGTGATGATCTTGTCCTCGGACTCGTCAGGCGTCGTGAGGAACTGATCCGATGCGCTGGTCGGGAGATCGGGCGAGGGTTTCGCCGTCTGCTGAACGGGTTGATTTATAACTGACCGAGATAAGCCCTCCTCTTCTGGTTCGCCTAAGGGGGAAGAAAACGACTGTAAGAAATACGGTGCTCATAGCATTGGTTCCCAGCACTGGTACAGAAGGAACCCTGCTCGGCACACTTCTGTGGTTTCTCCGCTCACAGCACACCAGATTTAACCAACAAGCAGACTTTACTGAAAAAAGTGGGTGTGGTAGAGCAGGGAAAACACCAAAATTTGCAGGATAGATCCTTCAGGACCAGGGTTGGGAAATACTGGCTCATAGGTTTAATTGATATTAGTTCAGGCATTAATAAAGAAATGAACTAGACTCAGTGTCAAATCGCAGACATCTAAACCCCAGAATACTTTGCAATCAGCTATAAATGTACTAATCAAATCATTGTGCATTGTTATTAACGTTTACATTATGGCTGAAACGATTCCTCAAGTAATTTGATTACAAAAAATTAACGAGGCAAAATCTTCTGCCTCGAAGCTTCTTTTAATTAATTTAAAAAGCTTGCGTTATGTTTTTGCGCAATTATTTGTTTGGCGTGACTTCCGGATACAAGCCGCCAGTAAACACAGACGAAGAAGAAGCGTTTACGTCACCCACAAAGTGGAAGGAGACGCAAACAGTTATCTGTGTATTGATTTGAGGGAGCGTTCTATTGCGGGATGCAAAATGGAAAGGAGCGATTAAAATATATTAAAATTTATTTCAATGTGTGTCTTAGTTTTTTTGATACTTAATGTCATTTGAAATACCATTTTTTTTTTAGTTTTCTCATCTGAGAAAAGGCTTTAAAATAATAATGTATGACACAGTAATGCACTTAGTTCATCTCAGTCAACTTTAATCTATTCCTTGTATTGTGAATAATGACAATGTTTATTTTTGATAAAAAAATAAAGGTTGATTTTTCTAAAAAGAAAACCAATTAATCTTTGTTTCTCTTATATATTTTACATTGCTGTTTAATTAAGCAAAAGTACATTTTATCCGATTACTCGATCACTTTTTGGAGAGAAAGTCTCGCAAGAATAAGAACCAAACCACAACTTATAGAAGTATACAACGGGATATTATATACTTTTTATAAAATATATATATATTATTATAAAAAGTCGTTATGTGGCTGAGGTACATGTTAGCAAGGAGGGCAGCGAGAATAAAGCGGATTTATTTTCAGTTTGGTTTTTAAAGCAGCCGGCGCCAAGAGGAATCATAAATCAAGGTTAAGTGAAGTTTAATGTCTATTTATTTCACATTTTATTTCATTTACATTTATTTTCTAAATGTTGATTGTTTTTATATGCAAAGATGTAATTATAGTGTTGAAAATTGGTAATATTTTTTGGGTGGCTGGAACTGAAAATGCGTTTCGCGATACCTTAAGAACTCGCATCCAGAACGGATTAAATTTGTACACAGAGGTACTGCTGTATTGTGTTGCATATATAAATTGATAAATATGAACAAACTTTGTGTGTGTGTGTGTGTATGTGTGTTGTATTACTTGTTGACTCTCGTGTGCGTTTGGCCTGATGATGAGTCCTACTGGATGATCTGCTGGGAGTCGCAGAGGGGGGAGACTGGAACAGCTTCTCCTCCATGTTCGCCTCTTTAACGTACACACACGACTTTCCGAGCAACACGATGCTATTCAGCACCTTTAGCGTGATCATACTGTGTGCACACACACTTAGCAATATTAATACACACATACACACATCAGGTGAATACGACACACACAATACCAAATACCAAGTAAAGTCTCACACACAGAAACTTACCCAAAATAAAAAAGTAGCACACACATGACCGAGAGGGCACCCTGGATTTTCACAGAGCTCGTCACCACCCGGATGAGCTTAGAAAGGAAAATATTACGAGTTTATAGCAATGCCATATCGTGTTGTTACTACATAACATCAGACGGTTCATTATGATCGACATGTATCGACAATGCAGGAAGTGAAAAAAATTTCATAGTTAATGTCATAAATGATTAAAAAAAAAAAAAAACTGGAAATATGGCGAATATTTAGGAAGAACATCATTACCAGTAGAGCTAGAGGAAGTGGGATGAAGCCCATTCTCCTTGACACACTGTCACTGTAGTCAGTATACGCCTAAAACACACCAACAAGTCAGTCAAGTCCAACACACAATACAAGTGTGTCATAACAACACCGAATACACTTACATTTTTCTGTCTGCTGCTAGCCAGGTCGAAGGCCAAGCTCGCTCTATATTCACTGTACACCTGCAAACACACATCACACACCTGGTCAGTATGATGTTTTCAATTTTGTACATGAAACAAATGGACAAATTGTCAAAACAAAGTACACTCATTTAAACACACACACACACACACACACACACACACACACACACACACACACACACACACACACACACACACACTGTTCTACTTGTGGGATCTGACACACTAAAGCTAGCTACTGATGAGCATAATAACAGTTTATGATTTATGGTGGCCTGATTGTCAGAGCTTCTCTCTGAGAGCTCATCTCTTATGATAATAGAATAGACAGTAAAATAATAATGTTTGTATATAAAGAAATTGTATAATCATGACTACAGGCTACTTGGCTACTTGCTACTATGCAAAGTTTCTATTATAAGCTAAATATCTTAAAGTTAATTAAAACAGTCAAATGTTGAAAATGTGTCTATTTTTGAAGCAAGCAATTTCCGCACAGTAATTACTATATTTAAATTCTTACATTCATATACCGTACTGATTTTATTACTTGTGATCCATTTTAGATTGATGGGAGCAAAATGGCTCAGATTTGACCAATTTACATGATTACAGGACAGTCTGTTTAAGTTGCGCTTTTGGATGGTATGTAGTCAACAATCTGAGAGAGATGGAAGGAAGAAACAGACCAAGAAAACCAAATTGGACAGAAGAGCAGTGTTTACTTTTACATTTGGGGAATATTTATTCTTTACACCATTTTGTCCTCTGCTATAGAAACTCTTAAGCCTTTTAAAAGTCCTCCTCTCTACTCTTAACAACTTTTACCTTAGGAGCTGTTTTTAGATCTAAGATGTTGCATGAATCTGCATGGATTTTTATCTTTACTAAGATTTAGTTCTAAATTTAAGGGGAAATTCTAAGAAAATGTCATAATTTTAAGAATATTCTCAGAATTTCATCATTAGGAGCAACTTTTAGGTTTAAGAAGCTTTGTGAATACAGGCCCTGGTGTGTTGCTTATATATTCAGTCTGTTAAGTCTGGTTTCTCAAAGGGTTTCCTGGGAGTTTTTCCATTCCCACCGTCGTCCTCGGCTTGCTCATGAGTGACAAACTGATGATTATGATTTATGCGTATTTCCTCACACTTTTCAAATATATTTCTATTATTTTTTATTTCTGTAATCCTGCTTTGTGATAATGACTTATGGGTACATAAATAAAACTACATAAATAAAACTGAACTGAACAATTATTTAAATGATGGAATAGCTTGTGAGACTGGAGGTATTACGATCCAGTTTGTGCCACTTTGGTCAGTTTAATAGAATCCAAATATCGCAAGATGATTTATTAGAGAAGTTGAAAGAGAGAACTCAGGTTGGTGCTTATATTTCGCTCTTGACAAATGAATGAGCACGTTAACTGAATTTGACGATGAGTGGCTTCGAGGGTTAACGTTAAGGCGCATTATGCAACTCTGCATTATTTAGATCAGAACACTGTCTCTCTCTCTCTCTCTCTCTCTCTCTCTCTTTTACTGCCTATAAAATCCCTGCTATGATTCAAGACTCTTCCTGTGTGTCTGTGAGGGGAGGAATGAAGGGAGAAGCAAAGAACACAAAACAAAAAAAAACTTACAAACAAAAGAAAGCATGAGCCTAAAAAGGAGAAGCAGTGGTGTGTGTGTGTGTGTGTGTGTGTGTGTGTGTGTGTGTGTGTGTGTGTGTGTGTGTGTGTGTGTGCGCGTGTGTGTG
>JAQMYG010000013.1:6681855-6692077 GCA_030014215.1 Clariallabes teugelsi
CTCTCATAGTTGAGGTATACCTATGATGAAAATTACAGGTCTCTCTCATCTTTTTAAGTGGGAGAACTTGCACAATTTCATGTAATTGTAATAGGAGGTCAGTTGGTTGGGAACTGGTCCAAAGCAAGGTTTTATATATATGCTGGAGCTGTAGCGTTAAATGGTCTGCCAAAGCTCAAAGACACCCCTTTTCAACAGAGAAAAACATAACAAACCTTACTAGAGATATGCTTCATTATTATCACCCCTTACTCTATTTGCTAGTTATCTCTATGAACATGCTCTATGTTTTCGTAGGTACAGTAGGTGCAGTTACTCCTTGGTAAGCCCAACTGTCTAGTGGACCTCTGGCTACAGTACATGTTTGATTTGCCCTCACCCTATCCTATCATGTGGTATTCTCAGTTTAGTTGCAAACAACCTGCAATGACTGATAGGCATAATAAGTCCTGAAAAGGTCCAAGCTCAACTGAAATCAGTGATTCAGGATGTGAGACTGTCAACACAAAGGCTCATGACCTTCAACAAAACCCTCATTATAGCCCAATGACTGGTGATTCTGTCCTTTCCTTATTTGAGAAGCATGCAGATGCCATGTCTACAGCCAGAGCCAGGAGTTTTATCCAGGCTGATAATGACACAGAAAAAGCCACTGTCCGAAAATGGGCTTGGGCTGGCTTATGCTAGCTGAAAATGTATTTTATGTAGATGTGCTCTGTCCATACACTGATGAGATTTTTATAAAAACATAAAATATTGCAGTATGTGCAGCAGCATGTAATGGCATTACGGTATATTAGTCATTGAACGGGATGTACAGAAGTCGCTCCCACTGTCGTAGCATAATCGTGTCACTATGAACTTCAAGGGTCTGGGTTCGATTCCCAGCCAGGCTCGATTCTCATCTCAGTGTGTACAGAGTTTGTATGTTCTCCTCGTGCTTGGTGGGTTTCCTCTGGGTACTCCGGTTTCCTCCCACAATCCAAAGACATGCAGATTAGGCAAATGGTTCAATAGTTAGCCCGTGGTTCTAGTCGTGAATGCCCTTGTGTGAAAAGTGTTCAGTGGTTGGCTGCATTCTGCTAGACACATCCCTATAAATGCTATAGCTGTATGTGGGCTTACATCTTACATTTGGAGACTTGAAAATGGCAGCACTTCTGATGGTTATCCAAGGGGGGTTTTACCTTTGGGGCAGCAGAGACACCATGCAAGTGCTCCTCGATGCAGAGTTCAGTGGGTATGGAATCTCCAGAGACATGCAGCTCAATGGGCATGAAGAGCTCAAGGGGTGGTGCCGCACTGCTCAAGCTTAAGATGGGGTTCCCAAAAACCTCCAGGGCATGCTTTTATTTTTTGCAAGTGCTGATCGATGCAGGGCTCAATGCGCAAGGAGTCTCCATTGGCGTGTGGCGCGCTATAAAAGAGGGGGATGATCACAGCAGACTTACAGCAGACGTTTGTGGGATGAGGAACAACATTAAATGAGAATCATTGTCGGACTCCACTACATATCAAATTGGGTCTTATGAAACAATTTGTCACAGTTTTACGTAAGGAGTAGGGAGACTTCATGTATCTTCATGATGTTTTTCCTAAAGATGTCTCAAGCAAAAAAGTCAATGTCAGTGTCATTGCTGGACAACAGATAAAGATCCTGGAGTGCAATAAACTAGCCAGGAAAGTGACTAAGGAGAAGAAAGAAGCATGGGACAGCTTTGTTGCAGTGGTTCAGGGCTTCTAGGGCAAACGCAAAACTGTGAGGAGCTGGTTGGGAGTCTGGTTAAGAATTATAGCAGAATGGGCTGCAGGGTGTCTCTTAACTTTAAATAAATTCAAGGGGTACATGGATACATACTCAGAAGAGCAAGGTGAGAGGTTCCACCAGAATAAAATGAGAGACTGTAAAAACAATACAATCTGGAAAACTTATCAGTTCCAACTCTTTTTTTGGTCCTTGTTGTACCACTTTAGTATAAATACATGTTAATTTTGAATGATGTTTTTTTTTCTGACTTCCCACAAGACATTATTCCTTGGTATGGGTACCTTGGTAGTCCAGTGGTACCGTGATAGTCCAATGGTACATGGGACCACACTACTGGTACATATTGTGATACAGTAGCACATATACTATAGTACGGTGTACTGTACCAGCTACTGTAGTATGGCACTTTGAAACACATACCAGGACACTGGTTTCTGTACCATAATGGTGATATTTATATAATAATCTATGCAGTGCCATTTTACCTATTATGGTACTGTACTTTCCAAAGGTTACTACACTATACTTTGAAAATAGGTCAAGTAAGCAGGTTACAAAAGCAAAGTTTGAAGAGATTAACTTTCTATACTTTAGAGCACTCCTTACAGTTTTTGTGAGAGCACGTGTAGAGTAAATCACAGGGCTGCATACCGTTGCAATCAAATGTACAGTACACTGTAATGATAGGTCTAACATCGTTAAATAATTTCCCCACACAGTTTTCCTCAGGTAATTGAAAATGTTTTATTTTAATTCGTCAATGATTTAAAGAATATTAAATAAGCAAGTAAGGCCTTAGCCTGTTGTCATAACCAAACACAATTTATTGATGCAAATAGTCGAAAAGCATACAGAAAATACACACTTAACGGTAAATACACATACCTGCAGGTATTTTACATTATGCCTTAAACAATTAAGTAATAAAGGGAGGGGGAAAAAAATCTGCCGTTGCAGATTTTGCAGCAGTAAAAATCAAAAAACATCACAACACTCACAAAGTAGACATTTTAAAGTCAATTTTGGAAAGCCGAAACGAACATTACAGAACAGCTGAATCATTACAGAAAAGATAAAAAATCCTGGTATGAAAGTAGTTGATAGCGCTGCTTATTTATAAAGCTTTCATATGAAATGGGAACATATGTCTCATGATTATCGTTTTTCTTATGATATGGAGACTGAGAAAAAAAATGCCATTAAAGCCATTGTAATAGTTATACAAACTGGATGACATCATTTGTCATATAGGTCATAGCTCTCTTTCTCACACACACAAACATACACACACGCACAAATTCCTTCTCGACATCCGCAGATGAGCACGCTCCCACACCCCTCGCTCGATCCTTTCCCGTTAGCGCTCCCGTTACTCCGGCCGCTGCATCGCCATGACGGTGGGCTCGCCGTCCCGGTTGCTGTTGCCGAGTGCCTGCGAGTTGGTGTAGTCATGGCGACCGTCGTCCCGGAGACCGCCAGCAGGGTCGTACTGCTCGTTCTCCAGCCTGGTGATCAGACGCTCGTCCACGTCTCCCAACTCGGCTCCCATCAGAGAGGGCTCCCCCACCACCATCACATCCTACACACAGACAGGCAGACAGACAGAGAGAGAAAGAAAGAAAGAAAGAAAGAAAGAAAAAAAACATTTGTTGAACATCGTGTCAGAGAGACACTGAAATGATTTTCTATACTGTACTTACATAAAGTGTGTGGGCACACTGAGATTACAGTAGCAGTCATTAAATAGTCGCAGTGTGCATGAATATATTTCTGTATTCCCAGATTAGGGTGTGGGTAAAATACCATAGTATATGATTAAATTAGTATGGTAATTCAAGTAAAGATACATTGCATTGATTTGACTTTAATAGAATTTTGAGAGACATGGAGAAATAGGGAGGGGTAAGAGAAGTGCATGAGAGAGAGAGAGAGAGAGAGAGAGAGAGAGAGAGAGAGAGAAAGAGAGAGAGGTATAGTGAGGGGGAGGGAGGCACAGAAAGGAGATGTACAGAAACAAAGAAGGAGGCAGAAAAAAAAATGGAGAAAAGTGTGACAAAGAGAAAGTTTGTTGAATGTCCTGACAATGAATACACACTCTTACGCGGTTAGGAAATAAATTGTGCCGTCCAAACTCTGACCTTGAAACATATCTTTAAGAGGTCTATCATGCAATTCATGCAGACAGAATCATTCAATTAGATCCAGCTCACGTTGATTTCAATGACAAATCTTTGGAGCACAAGAAACTATAATCAAAGTAAGCAGCAAATACTGCATTTTTTCTTTGCACCCAGCAACAGATCAGATATTCTACAAATATATATATATATATATGTGTGTATAAATATTAGACTATAAATATTATATGTAGTATATATATATACTGTACAATTGCTTTAAATGAAGCTCCTCTTGCCAAATGCAATTAGGTAAATATGATGTGTATAGGTGTCTTTGTGCATGAGAGCTGATAAATTATTTACAAAAACTGCATTTTATTAGATTATCACAAATTGACAAAACTTTAGCCATAGCGTTTGATCTAGTATCATTTAGACCATGCAAAGTGAGCCGTGTTGCTTCTTAAGCAGAGAAAGTTAGCAGATGGCAACATCATATCATGATATACTGTGGTAGTGTATTGTATCCTATGATATTGTATTGTATCATATCATATCTAAGATCATATCGCATCATATCATTTATTCCATATCGTATTGTATCGTATCATACAATAACCTAATAATCGATATTTATTAATGGAGACTTATATAAGTCCGCCTGGATATGGGCGTCTGTTTCAAATCAGCATAAATCATATTGTAATTCATATTGTATCATATCAAATCATATATTGTATATAATATCATACAACATATCATATGTCGGTATATATGTCTTATAATGAACTTTGTAATGTATAAAATAATAGAATCCCTCCTGTGTTACACCCCATGTTCAGTGATTTACTTTATATTACAGTATGTCTTTAGGCTACAATTTAAACAATTTTAAAGCCTATACGTAGAAACTCCCTAAAGAATTTTCAAAAATTTCTTAAATATTTAATTAAATAACGATTTAATTAAAGACTATGCCAATATTATAACAGCTAGGTTAAATTGTCCTGCATTTAATCAGACCACTTGTCCTACACCTACAAGATTATGGGCAACTAAATCTTACTACATATTTTAAACGTTGTTGTTTTTTTTGCTCGTCCATTAAATTTTGGAAACACTTAAATATTATATGAAATTTGTTCATTTTTGCTTCCCTGACCTACAGACCGTTCAACTATTTAAAGAGCTCCAGCAGTGTTCATGGTGCACATGGGTAAATATAATCCCGTGTCTCTATGTTCTTTGTGTAGAAATGTTATTTCCATATACGTATATTAGAACAGATGTGGAATGCCACTTCGAATTATTTTATTTGACAAATGGACAAATATGGAGGAATACAAAATAATGTAATAATGTATCTTGGTATGGTCATTCTAATAATGTGGCTTGGAATTGAATTAGATGAGAGTGAGTAAGGGACAGAGAGAGGGCGGTAAAGGAGGGGGTGGATGAGAACGAACGAAAGAAAGAGAGAGAGAGAGAGAGAGAGAGAGAGAGAGAGCGATACAGTGGGGGAGGGAGGTACAGAGAGAGACAGAGGGGGGAAAGACAAAAAGAGAGACAGGTAGAGGAAGGGGGTGGGAGACGGAAAAAAAGAGAGAGAGGAAGGGAAACCAAGATTAGAAACACACTGCCTAATATGAATGCAGGCAAAACTTGTACCATTTTTAATCGAAACACATGTCGCATGCCAGACAAGTGAATTAGCAATGTAGATTTAAAGTTTGAATGAGAACGATTGAAAGGGACAAACAGAAAAAAAAATATAGGTACATACACACACACACACACACACACACACACACACACACGCACGCACACATACACACACATCCTTGTCTACAGACGCTATCTCTTTGCTCCTTAATTAGCCCATTCAGACAAAGCATACCTCCAACATGTTCGCCAATTAAGCTTGTTCGCATCGCTAATTGGATCGTTAAGGCAGCACATGCTGTGCGATAGCCATCTGCACATGTCACTCACCTACCTAAGCTCCGCCTCCAGCCACCCGCCACCCTTCGATTCACCGGCGATGCGTTTGGGCTGGGGACCAGAGACGGACAGCACTAATTATCATCAAATCAATTAGAACTAATTGCTATCAATTACAAACACATCATTTAAACGGGTTAAATAAAAGCATATTATCAGGTACTGGCAAGAACAATTACAGTTTTATAAATATCAATCCTTTAGAATCAAATCAATATTTTAATTATTAACTGATTAAAAAATAACTTCACAGCAATAGTTATCAGTTGGACTAACTATCTAGAAAACAGCTCATCCGTAGTACTTAAAACCCATTCACACAAGACACACAAACACACGTACACACACACATACACACAGGTTATTCAGTCTAGCATGTTGTTGTGAGCAGTTCACATCACTGTATCACTATGTGTGTGTGTGTGTGTGTGTGTTTTGTGCATGTTTATAGACGTACCTGTGTGGGCAAGCTGAAGCTGTTGGCTGGGCTGCGTTTCTTGCTGTTTCCTGCGCTGCTGTTGGACGCGTTGCCGGCAGAGTTCCGCCTTCTTCTTCTTTTCGCTGTTGGTTTGGCTGCTTCCGCTGTCAGTCAATGAAGGGAAAGTTGTAATGCATGCAATTTACAGCATCAATACTTTATTTCTCAGTTGCACAAGGACTATAATGAAAGGATAAACATTGGGATATGGATATGGAGAATATTGGGATATGGATATGGAGAATAGATGAATAAATGGATGGCTAAATAGATGAATGGATGGATAGATTAATGCAATGGACTGGTAGATAAATACATTGAATACATTTTATGGATCAGATTGTTGGACAGATAAACGGAATGTAAAACAATGATTGGGTGGCTAAATGGAAGGATGAATGGATGGATTGGAAAATAAATGGATAACTGAAAGATGGAAAATGGATATGAAAAACAGGTGGATGAACAGATCAATCTGTGGATCAATAGATGTATTGACTGGACAGCTAAACGAATGGGTGAATGGATTGTTGAATGGATGGATGGATTGAAAGGCTAAATGCAAGGTTGGATGGATGTATTTGTAGATGGATGGATGGATAATTAAACAGCAAACGGATAGAAGAATAAATGGGTGAATGGACAGATAGAAAAATGGATGGATGTCTTGATTGTATGGCTAAATGAATGGATTGGCAAATAGAAATGAAAAACAGAAAGATGGATAGATTGTTGGACGGAATCTATGTGTAGATGGATGGATGTTTTGATTGGAAGGTTAAATAAAAGGCTGAATGGATGACTTGTAAATGGATGGATGAATTTGAACAGCAGATGGGTAATCAAACTGATGCATTGATTGGATGGCTAAATAAAAGGATGGATGGATGGATGGATGGATGATTGAATGGCAGATGGAAATGTAAAATACATGGATGAATGGAATTTTGGACAGATAGATGAGAAGGTAGATGAAGGGTTGGATTGAGAAATGAATGTATTGATTGAATGGTGAAATGGAGGGACGGATGAATTAGTAGCTTCATGTATGAATGTGGATGAATGGATGGATACATGAATGGCAGATGGATATAAAGAATAGATGGGTGAATTGATGGTTGGACAAAGGGATGAATTGATTGGATGGCTACAATGGGGGAAAAAAATTAATGGATGCATGTGAAGATGACTGCATGATGGATGGCCGGAAAGATGGATAGATGGATGGATCGGTGATGGCTTGGAAGATTCATATGGAATATAGATGAATGAATGGATGGTTGGACAGATGGATGAAATATGTGTAGATGTATGGATGTATTGATTGGATGGCTAAATGGAAGGATGGATGAATAAATGATTGGATTATGAATATAGGGAATAGATTAATTAATTTACGGTTGGACAGATGGATGGAATGTACATGTAGATGGATGGATGGATGGATGGATGGCTAAATGAAAGGATGAATTAATGAATGAATGAATGGATGGATGGATGGATAAATAAGCAATTGAAAGATAGATATGGAGAATAGATGGAAAAATTGATGGTTGGACAGATGCAAGGCATCTGTGTGAAGATAGATGTGTTGATTGGATGTTTCAAATATGGATATGGATAACAGAAAGATGAATGAATGGTTGGACAGATGGGTAGATGGATGGATGAGTACTTACATTTTTTGGAACTTGACTGAAAGATTTCGGTCTTAAAGTTAGGCGAAGGTCCGACTATAATTAAAAGATCATGCAGTCAGTTATGAACTACTGTATTAACGTTAACTAAAACACTTACAAACTCGTTCAGATTTTAGAAAAAATAAAACAGATTTCAGACGTAATGACACCAGATCTATCTGGTAAACCTATCAAACACTGAGTGAAAAAAAAGAACAAGTAAAAGTATTATTTTTCTTTTTCATGCCTTTTATTGAGAAGAAATTGGGAGAGTGTTTAAAGAACAGTAAAACAGTGCAGAAATAACAATCCCACGGTCACAAGGCTCATTAATTAGGCAGGATGTGTTATTGCAGAATTTCACAATACCCCTGACAATCTGGACTCTGGACTTTGAAGTGTTAATCATGACTGTGAAACATGTTTACGGTGAACGGAACCGTAAATTTCATGATCATACGTACTTCCGTAAGAACAAAGTAAAAGAAATAAGGGCTTCAGGGGGAAAAGGGTGAAGAAACAATGGATCTTTTGGTTATTATTCCCTACAGATAGATGGGCGGGGAATGGAAAATGGTCTGGGCAAAAAAAAAAAAAAAAAAAAACAAGGTTATTATGTGTGTGTGTGTGTGTGATACCTGGTGGTGTTGTCATCCTTTGCCACTGGTGAAAGAGGCATGTCTTCAGGCAGTCTCTGGGACTCAAGCCATATGTTTTGTGCCTTGACATCAGCTCCTGCATTGGCTCTAGGATCATACACAGCTGTGCGCATACACACATACACACAAAAGTAATGTAATTTAGCCCTGTACATTTTTTGTATGCATTCGTGTGTATGTGTGTGTGCAGCAGTGTATGATTCTCGTGCGGACATGCATGTGCACTGTATGAGAGATCTTGTGTCTTGTATCTATGTCTGTGTCTTACTCTGAGGTAGTTCAGCGTGAGATTGGTTAGTCCCACTCTGCTGATGTTTTTGGACAGTTGCTCCAGAGCTCCAGGGTCTTGCGCCTTGGCAGGAAAACACACACACACACACACACACACACACACACACACACACACAAACTCCTTTTATTCTGTTTGCTATTCTCCAGCCACTCCGGCCCGATACGTCTCTAATTCATTAATAGAGATGTTGCTATAGCAACAGCCCAACAGCGCCACTAGAAGGTTTCACCTCGATTGATAAAAATAACACAGAGGAATTTTGTCATACGGTAGCCTTCTGAATCAACGTTATAAGCACAGATATTAACATTATGGTATCTTAAGCAAAAAAATAAAACTATACATATATATAATAATCCTATTAATGGTCCATGTTTAATACAATAATTACCACTTTATTAATGTTATTTTCTTAATTCCTTTCATGTAGGTTTGGACCTTGTTTTCAGATTTTATACTATTTGTTGATAAGATTCTACACAGTGTTGGTGCACAAAAATAGCAGCCTAGTTTAAACACTTTGGAATGCTCATAAAACATTTGTAGGGCTGCAACAACCAATTATGGAATAGGCATAGCACGTTAGGACAGAGAAAAGTCGGTCCGTCCTTATCGATCAGAACATGTTATCTTGTGCTACTTTTGACAAAATGTCAGCCATATCTATGGCAACTCGCTGGGTTTAAAATGAAAATTGTCTCAACTCTTGACACGAAGCGTGTGCATTATGCAACCCTGAGCAATAAATACATACAGTACCAGAAGTACTGGACACAAAAGTTTGGACACACCTTCTAATTCCGTGATCTTTCCTGATTTTTATTTCTTTCTACACTGTAAAACAATGCTAAAGGTGTTCAAACAAATGCAATAATCTACTTATGCCTTCAACGGAGGTGCTGGTTGTTAATTGGTGATTTTTGAGGCTGTTGACTCTAAATGAACAACTTCTCTGTGCAGCAGAGGTAAGTTTTGGTCTTGCTTTCCTGCGAAGGTCTTCATGAGAGACAGTTTCTTTTCTTTTTTCCCCCCCCGATTTTCTCCCTAATTTAGTCGTGTCCAATTCCTCCCCACCACTAGGGGGCTCCCGCATTAAGGCTACTACTACCACTCAGTCGGGAGGGCCGAAGACTATCACGTGTTTCCTACGAACCACGTGACGCCAGCCGACCGCATCTTTTCGAACTGCTCACTCACGCACCGTTGGGGGCGGCGTAACACACTC
>JAQMYG010000013.1:6704575-6725952 GCA_030014215.1 Clariallabes teugelsi
GGGGCGGGCTGGGGCGGGTCAAATAATTTCATAAAAGCGGGACCCGCGGGTTGGAAAAATACCCGACCCGCGCATCATTATATATATATACACACACACAGGGTCTGCTAAAAAATGTATACACACTTCAGGAAAAGATAAAAAATTTTTTTACTAAATGTATTGCTATACATTATATATTAATATATGTGAAAATATTATTAATTATATTAATATAATATACATTGTACTATTTTTCTATTCCTGAAGTGTGTATACATTTTTTTGACTGACTCTATAGTCTATGTCATGTCTATCTTGTCCCAGCTTGCCAGCTAATTAGGTTTCGTATTTAGTTAGCTGGTTAGTTTCTGTTAATTTCTGTTGTACATTTATGTTGCATGTCCTGGAGGAACATTGTTTCGTTTCACTTTTCAACTGCATATGGTTGAAGTGACAATAAAAGCCTACTTGACTTGACTTTTATATATATATATATATATATAGTGTAAACACTGTATACAAAAAAATCCCTTTTTTCCCCCTGTGTTTGTGTCGATTTGGGATGTTAATTAAATCAGGATACTTCGTAATACAGATCAAATCAGCACCTACAGTAGGTATTGCTGTAAAATTAGTAAACTATTACACAGCTGTCACTTTATTCTTTTATAAACAGCTATGTATTCAGCTTATCTTATTAAATCTTTCGTCCCAATAAGACATTCGCGAATATAACACATAGAACGCCTTACAGCATTGCACGAAACCAGAAATATTGCTGAAGATTTATTTATGCAGACGTGTAAAAAAAATCATATTATTGTGATCTTTTAAACTGCTCATGTGATCTCTACTTAATTAATTAATTAAAAAAGGCTTCACTTTACGTCTCTTCTTTGCAGAAACTTTTAGCGTAACTTTAGAAACTTGTGACGTTTTATTCTTTTTTATTTACGATAAGAAGTAATACTCGATATATTAACCAATTATGGCAAGTCACGTGACTAAGTTTGGCTTCTGTAATCGGTTAGAAATTTTAAAGAACTGGCATGTTACGTTTTTTTTTTTTTTTTTTGTATTTTAATGCAGTTTTTTTTTTAAATGTCATGGTATACAAATTGTTTTAACTAAATAAATATTTTAACCATCGTTTAAACATTCAGACGTTAAAATGTTCAACCTTTCATTGTGATTCACTGAAGTCAAATATAAAGCAACACCTTTAAATAAAAAATGTGAACACTGCGTTGTTCAAAATAACGAACCTGTACCTCCACTTGGGATCCATCCCCGCAGCATTGAAACAACAGCCCTACGAGGTTAAACGCACCGTTACTTCTTCCAGTTCGAATACTTACAGGTGTGAATTTTTTATTCCAACACTGAATTAATTCACACATTAGATATCAGTGTTAAACGAATACTTACAGCCTGGAATGAACAACTACAGCAAAGATCTGGTCCCTGTTGTGGTAATAAATTTAACCCACTGTGGTGCTGAATAAGTGCTTATATCACTGAACGCAACCTTATTGAATTAATTCTTGCACTGCTGTATGAATGAACACATTATGGGTTAAAGCAACTGAAGAAGTGACATGTGATAATGAAACATGGAGGTGTTGGATAACTGGCTATAAAAAGACAACACAATGACTGTATATAAAATTGCATTACATGATATATACAATAATTATAATTTTTTTTTTTCACTGAAACCATTTTCATTCTCGTAATCATTCTTATTAAAATTGCCGGCACGGCGGTGTAGTGGTTGGCGCTTTAGCCTTGCACAACATCAGGGTCCGTGTTCGATTCCCACTTTGGGTCTGTGTGCATGGAGATTCCATGTTCCCCCCGTGCTTGGTGGGTTTCATCCTGGTACTCCGGTTTCGTCCCACAGTCCAAAGACATGCAGGTTAGGCTAATTGGCGTTCCCAAATTGCTCGTGTGAATGTGTGAATGCGTGTGTGTGTATATGTATGTGCGTGTGTGTTGCCTGCGATTGACTGGCTCACTGTCCAGGGTGTACCGCGCCTCGTCTCCTAAGTCTTCAGGGATAGGAAAACGTGCTTGCATGAATTACAGTACATATAGAGTATAACACAGCAGTACAGTACTGTACAGTATACGGGTTTAACTCTACATTCTTTGTATTTTTAAGGGTAATGCATTAAGCTGAGTTTGACATGAAATTTGGGGGCATATTTAGGGTTTAAACTATAAAAAAATAGGCATTTATTCGTATTTTTTTTTGACCACATCAAAAATTTTATCACAATTCGCGGATGCTGTAGGAACGTAACCTCCATGAATTCCGGGGGTCGACTATAGATGATAAGTGAGTGATTCTACTTAAAATTACTTTTTTTAATTAAATATAAAATTTGGAATATAAAGTTTTTTTGGGGTTTTATTTCTTTCTACTCTTTGTAATACGACATTGAAGGAATCCAAAATATGCAAACATTTCCTTTGAACTCTAATCTGAGGAGCTGTTCATTGGTTAATTGGTGATTTCTGAGGCTGGTGACTCTAAATGAACGTCTCCTCTGCAGCAGAGGTAAGTTTTGGTCTTGTGTTCCTGGGAAGGTCTTCATGAGAGACAGTTTCATCATGGTGCTTGATGGGTTTTGCAAAAGCACTCAACACAATACTGTTCTTGAAAGAAGTGTTCCAGACCAGCCGACCTCCATGGGTTAAAATAACAACAGACCATTCGTGTTGTTACTTAAATACATAATTCCATATGAGTTATTTCACAGTTTTGGAATCTCCAGTATTGGAGATACTACAGTAGCTCAGTGGTTAAGGCATTGGACTACGGTTCGGAAGATCCCAGGTTCAAACCCCACAACCACCAGGTTGCCACTGGTGGGCCCTTGAGCAAGGCCCTTAACCCTCAACTGCTCAGATGTGTAATGAGATAAAAATGTAAGTCGCTCTGGATAAGAGCGTCTGCCAAATGCCTAAATGTAAATGCATCCAAACTTTTGTCTCGTACCGTAATCTGACGAAATCATCGGATTACACTGAATATTAGAATTGCACATACTGTTTCAAAGTCAAATCAAAAGCTATACAAGGTGTCCAAAATAAGAGAGAAACAGAAACGCTTCCTGAGAGCGATACCTGACCTTCATCGAGTGTCTTTACAACTCCAGTTGGCCTTGTGTGTGTGTTTTTGTTTTTACTATTATTATTATTGTGAGTATATTTTTGTTCATGCATACTCTACCATCAGCATTGTTGGTGGCAGAACAGGACTGCATCGACAGAAAAAGCACCTGATAGCGACGTTAAAATATGAATCATATATTTTATTATTCATGGCCAGAAAAAAAAGTATTAGGAAAATTATGGTCCAAGCATACGTCCATAATAATAATAATAATAATAATAATAATAAAGTTCACTGCTTGGTGTTTAAATAAACAGTAAATAAACTATAGATGAAAGATTGACGTTTGAGCTCAAAAAATCAATTATAATTTTCATATATTCATTTTCCTATATTTTCATAAATATTTATTGACATCTTTATATTAAAACCTGCAATGTTCATGCAAAAAAAAAATCATTCTGTTCTATTTACTGTTACAGTAAATAACACTTACTGTGCCGAATTAGCCATTGTTAAAGAGAGATGAATCAAAACATGTCCTGCTGGATTTAAATCTCAGAGCACTCGGATGATCGCAGCGATTATTAGCTATTAGTATGCTGGATTTAACCGTCGCACCAATAAACGACCAGTAATCATGGTGCATTAGCACCTGTGGTTCTGAAATAACAAGTACCAAGTAAACACCAGCAGCACTCACTATTTTACAGTTTGGATAAAAGCTATAGAATTGACGTTATTATATTATTATGATGATTATTTTTATTGCACGATGCGGTATATCGGTGCATCGACGACTCTGGTATTGAAAAGGGATTTGAAATGAAGCAGTGTTGAAACAATGCATGGAATTAAGGCAGTGTTAAACTTTCCTAATCGATACTTACAGTAGATACCTGAGTGATCTCTTACAGTCTGTTCCTGCAGTGCACCATTAACACTTGGCAAACAGAGCTCAAACACCACGTGGGGCTGAAGTGCTTTAACTCTTACAGTCTTGAATTAACACCTAGATCTGAAAAATCTCTACCGTTTGATTATGTTTTTAAAGCTCATGTTTAAATATATATACCCAGTATACACACACACACACACAACATTAACAAAGCAAGACATTTAACACAAGCAAGGTTTAATTGTTGGATTAATACTTCAGTGTTTAATCTGTTGAATTAATACTTCGGGCTTCAGTATTTAACGTTAATATTTAATCATCTCCCGGAGTACTGTGTTCCTTATCACGCTCGGATAACGAATGCTGAATAATACTTTACAGTGCTGTGTATTCACATAGCACACCGTATAATGTAAAATGAACTTTAAGTGTTGATTAAAAGTCAGAAGTCACCCTTAAGCTAACCCATACACTGTGCAATTACCTCGGTTCTGAAGAAAGTCTTACAGTTTGCACTCAGGGTTGCATCAAAACATATTTTCACAGTTTCCAAAAATGCAAAAAAAATTTTTTTTAATAAATAAATAAATAATGCAGGCAATGCAGTGCTAAGTGAACTCATGGGTACTTATTCATCTTAAGTTTAGTTCCCTGCTTCAGGATGGTCTTAATTATGGTATAGAAATATAGACAACAGTGTTTTATAAGACCTGCAGTGTTGAGTAAACTTTCACCGCTCCAGATGAACTCATGCAGTGTTACACGAACGCATGCACCACATTGGTGCTGGTTTAAGGATGATAGTGTTTAACAAACACCTTCATTAAACACTATCAGCGATAAATCAGCACCAAAGTACTGCAGCACCAAAGTGCTTCATGAACACCAAAGATGCTTCATTAAACACTATCAGCTTTAAATCAGCACTAAAGTAATTCATGAACACCAATTCTGCTTTGTTAAACACTATCCGCTTTAAGTTGGCACCGAAGTGGTTCATGAGAACCAGCGCTGCTTCAGTAAATATTATCAGCTTTAAATCAGCATCAAAGTGGTGCAGCACCAAAGTGGTTAATGAACACCAATGCTGCTTCATTAAACACCATCAGCTTTAAGTCAACACCGAAGTGGTTAATGAACACCAATGCTGCTTCATTAAACACCATCAGCTTTAAGTCAGCACCAAAGTGGTTCCTGAACATCAATGCTGCTTTAATAAATATTATCAGCTTTAAATCAGCACCAAAGTGGTGCAGCACCAAAGTGCTTCATGAACACCAAAGCTGCTTCATTAAACACTATCAGCTTTTAAATCAGCACTAAAGTAATTCATTAACACCAATGCTGCTTTGTTAAACACTATCCGCTTTAAGTTGGCACCGACGTTGGCACTAGTGCTGCTTTAATAAATATCATCAGCTTTAAATCAGCACCAAAGTGTTTAATAAACACCATCATCTTTAAGTCAGCACCAAAGTGGTTCATGAACACCAGTGCTGCTTTAATAAATATTATCAGCTTTAAGTCAGCACCAAAGTGGTGCAGCACCAAAGTGCTTCATGAACACCAAAGCTGCTTCATTAAACACTATCAGCTGTAAACGAGCACCACTTTGATCTAAAGGTGATGGTGTTTAATGAAGCAGCATGGGTGTTCATTAAAATCTAGGGTGTTAATATATATAATCAGCTCGTGCACTGCATCACAGCAAAATCCCCAGCGCTGGATTAACACTCCGAGTGTTGGATTAAACCAAATGCAGTGTTTAGACAACAAGTGAACTCTGAGAGTGTTAAACGAGCACCGGGGACTCTGCGCGGTCTACAGTCAGTGTTAACTCGGGTAACCCCGGTGTCCCGGGTGCTCTGCACGCTCACCTCGCTCCGGCTCTGGAGCCGCTTGTTGAGCTCGTGGATGCGGTACTGCGGCTGCGCGGCGCTGGGCGCGTGCCTCCGGTAGAACGGGCCGAACGGCGAGGAGTAGAAAGGGTCGCGCGGCGCGCCGCTCATCGTCCCGGGTGCCGAGTCCGCGCGCGGGCCGCCGCCTCCATACACGCCGCACGTGGGATCGCAGCGCTCGTAAACACACACGCACGCACACACACACACACACACATATACCACACGCACGCACACCTCACACACAGCGACGAGCGCGCGCCTGGCCAATCACTACCAGAGGGAGGGACCGAGAGGAGGAGAGGAGGAGGTCGTGCTGAGGAACAGCGAACACTTTTTAATTCCTCTTTACTGAGAGAGAAAAAAATGGCAAAGTTACCAGAAAAGCCCAAGTTTTAATCACAAGATAAGAACGAGTGCGCGCGGCGACCCGCGCGCGTTCATCTAGTTACTTATCTCGCGTGACCAACGCAAGTGTTAACAAGCACGCGACATTATAAAGTCCAAATCACAATTATTATTATTGTTATTATTATTATTATTATTATTATTTATTATTTTATTAAGATGAACACGAACCAAATCAGAAAATATGAAAGTGTGTGTGTGTGTGTGTGTCCATAGGTATATGTGCGGGAGTTTGCATGCAGTGGTGTGTGCGTCACTGTTTTTCTCTCCTGTATTTTTCCATTTCTCATTCTTTTGAGTTTGTCTCCCAAGCACACACTCTTACACACATAGATGCGCGCGCGCGCCACACACACACACACACACACACACATACTGACACACAAACACAGACACACGCTTTTAATTTCAGAAATGCACAAATACAAGTCGGTTTCTTTCACATTTCTTTCTACTAGCAGGGATTGGGAAATGCTTTCTAACACACACACACACACACATGCAGGCGGTGTAGTGGTCAGCACTGTCGCCTTGCACCTCCAGGATCTAGGTTCGATTCCCGTCTCTGTGTGCATGGAGTTTGCATGTTCTCCACGTGCTTGGTGGGTTTCCTCACACAGTCCAAAGACTTGCAGATTAGACTAATTGGTGTTCCCAAAATGCCCCTAGTGTGTACCCTGCCCTAAGCCTCCAGGCCCCCTGCGACCCTGTGTACAGGATAAAGTGGTATAGAAGATGAGTGAGCGACACACACACTTCTAATTTTACAAATGCAAGTCGTTTTCTTTCATATTTACTTCTAGCATTACTTCAAGTATTGGAAATGCTTTCTAACTAACTAACACACACATACACCCCCCCCCCCCACACACACACACACTTGTGAGGTATTTTTTATTGACTTGTGCATTAATACAGCTGAAAAAAAAAATCTCATGCCTAAACAGAACCACAACCTTAACATCTGTAACAAAAAGGGGGGAAAGACTCATTTAGATAATTTTTCCCAATAAAACCGAAGTAAAAAAAAATAAATAAAAAATAAATAAATAAAATCTGAATTTCATCTTAGGGACCAGACAAATGTCCCCACAAGGTCAAAACTGTTACATATTCCAATCACATGGGGACTCGAGGTCGCACACACACACACACACACACACACACTAAGACACACACACACACACACACACAAATATTTTAGATATTTTTCTGAGAGGGAGAGAAACTGAGAGAGAGAGAGAGAGGGAGAGAGAGACTAAGAAACTACATCTGGATTGTATTACTCTTGTTCAGGGGGGAACCAGGGCCCCAAGAGTTCTCGTTTTCTTCCTTCTTTCTGTTTTTTTTTTCTTCCTTCTCTCTTTCTCTTTTTCCCATTGCTAAGAACAAGGAACTCCCTCTTGTTAGAAAACAACACTGGAAGTCAGTCACACACCCACACACTCCTTCTCTCCCTGATTTATCCAGTTTGCTTAATTAACAGCTTATTACAAAGAATAATGATTATAACATAACAGTGGGGAGAGGATTTGATCTTCTGCATGCCTTAAAAAAAAATCAGAATCATGGGATTAAAACACTAACACACACATACACACTATACTGTATATACGTATATGTACCTTTTCCTTCTTTACTCTCAAGCATTTCACAGTCTCTCACACATAAATGTACGCACACACACACACACACACACACACACACACACACACACACCCCTCCCCCTCTAGGTCAGTTAATAAGAGTGGTTGCTGGGCTCTTGTGAGTGAGTGGAGTGTCTCAGGGGGGGAAAAGGAGAAGGGAGGGGGGGGGGGGGTGGAAGGAGTGGAATTTTACCCATTCTATCCCTGTATGAATGAAGAGAGAAAAGGAGAGAGAAAACGAGGAATTGGAAATGCAGAGCACGAGAGAGGGAATCTCAGATTTCTTTGTATTTGTCAACACCGGTCCCATGTCCAAGGTGGCGTGATCAAAGGTGGCCACACGGTGTCACTCTCTCTGATGGTGCCTTGCTTAGGAGGGCTTAATTGGTTCGCTGCTTCAGATCTTAGACCGGTTGTATGATTTTGTCTCGTAATGTGAGGGGAAGTATGTGTGTGTGTGTGTGTCTGTGTGGTTTTTAAATGGCAGAAGGTCTGCGCCAAAAAGCAATTAATACGAACGTGAAGGCAACGATGTGGATCCATCTAAACAACATCATCACGTGCAATTGAATTACCAAGACGCACTGTTGTAATGGGCAAGTGTGCTTAGTTAAAACTCAAGGAATGTAGCTCACAGTTTTGGAATAAACCACACACTCACACACACACGTCTTATTATCCTTGTGAGGACCTTCTGTTTATTTTAATTATTAGCAGCTAACTGATCTAAACCTGAGCATAACCGTAACCTCTTAATATGTGTTTGTATGTATAAATCATTTTTAATCATTAAAGCTTGTAAAACAGCAAAGTTCCTTATATAAACCAGCATTCAGGTCCCACCAACAACATAAAAACATGCACACGCACACACACACATCCTATTATCCTTGTGAGGACCTTCTGTTTATAGAATAATTATCATTAACGCAGATAACTGATTTAACCCTGAGCATAAACATAACCTCTTAATACATATATTTTAAGTTATTAAAGCTTTAATTTTTGTAAAAAACAATGTTCGTCATGACAACCAACAAAATGTCCCCGTTAGATCAAATATATCGGATTTTAGTAACATTGTGGGGACATTCAGTTACCACCAAGATATAAAAACACACACACACACACACACACACACACACACAAACGCACACACACACATGCGCGCACACACACACACACACACACGCACTTACGCACACACACACACACACACACACACACACACACACAGGGGATTCAGCAGGGATAAAGGAAAGAGGAGGGAGAGGGAGAGAGGGGCTTAGCCCTACATGGATTTTATTGTTGAATTTGCGCTTTGATTAAATATTAACGCAATTCCTTGTGCGCTAAAAATACTGCATAGACCATGTATAACAAAATGAACTTCCCTCTCACAGACCTATACACACACCTACGCAATCATACAGTACATCACTGCCCATATACATAATAATAATAATAATAATAAGTACTGTTATGAGGAATTTTTCCTGGTAATAATAACAATAATAAAAAGTTGACCCGGGCATCTCATTGACCCGAGCAGCTCTGTTCACAGAAACGCGCTGCTGTTCTCTGAGCTGTAAACATTTTCGAACTGTCTGCTGCTCTAGAGGTGCAAGGGATATTCAAGTCAAACTGGGATTTTTAAACATTATGAGAGTCAGAAATCCCTTTATTTCTCCATATAAACCCGTGATATACAGTAGTGTTGCACTAGTGTTTAGATATCGTCATGGTAGAATTTTTTTCCTGGCCTCCTAGGAACTCATTTAACGGGCCAAACATGAGGCTTGGAAATGGCTTGGAGTGACGTCAGGACTGTATGGGGGGGTTTGGCAACAATGCATTACAACATTCATGTAAGCAGTTAATATCCCTATAATCTCTCATCAAAACGATTTAAATGGATTTAAGAAATATTGCCGGTATAAATGTAGCTATGGCTGTGGTATGTAAAAATTCTGAATGCATCCCAATTGTGAAAAAATTGTGTCCCAGAGTCACACACTGAAATCCTATAGAACTTAAGTTCCCAAGTTCTATACTAAATAATTCCTATGGAAATGGTTGGGTGATGGGTCAAGGCAAAAGCTTTATGACAGATGGCCCTCATCATTTATTCAGGCTTGGGACCAGCACTAAGACCAGACTGGAATTTCAAATTTCAAATTTAAATTTTTATTGAAACAACCATGAAAAAGCTTATATGCCGTTACCTGAAGTAGAAATATTGCACTACAATAAAAGAAAAAAAATTGCACTTCCAATTAAAATAATTTTTGTTTTTTGAAGTGCAATTAAACTAAAGATAGAATTTCCAATAAAAATACAAAATGTAAAAGAACTTTGCATTGCATTTTCAACCCAAGTGCCCAAGTTCTTCGGAAACATTGTCCAAGAATAATAATAATGACAAACAGAATGTAAACACTACAGCTTGAAAGGGATAAAATGGCTATCAAAGAACTTGCTTAAACAAAAAAAATAAAATAAAATGACCGCAGGCTTAATCTAAACACGTCCATAGGCAGATCACCCAAGAGCTGTGAACGGCTTCCTGTACAGCATCTGTAATGATATGTTGCACAGTATGGGTTTTAAAGAGTATCAATAATCCATCAAAAACTGAGGAACGATTTTGAAACTATCGGTAAAGACAAGAAGCTTTACAAGCTTTGGTGTAACTAGTGAATATTTTTTTGTAGAATTAAGAGAATTCTGTTTAGATTTTGTTTAAAAGAAAACATTTTATGAACTACATGAATGTTCAATACCACTTGCATATCATCTTGGAAATTCTGTGAAATCAGAATTCTATAGTCATAGCAGATGTTCAACACAAGAGCCCTACTGCAGATCTACATCATTTTATAGAACTAGTAATATTTTGAGCATCTTAAAGTTATATAGAGACCTACTGAAATTCTATAGAGCTTTGGGATTATATATACTGCACATGTATATATTTGTAGGTCAACATGACACAAGACACAAGTGCATCAATTGTGAGGACTTGGTAAATACAACAGAATACAAAAATAAAAAGGGTTAATAGAATGAAATAACTATGACTGTGTGCACACTGAAAGGAAAAAAGTGGAAATCAAAATCTGATCTTTTCCCTGACAATGTCAACATCAAAGGTCACATTCTCAATTCTGATGTGAATAACTTTCTTATATGTGCAGCCTCAGACTGGATAAGACAGACTTCTGTACATCTTGATAAATGAATGCTGTACATCAGGTAAAGGTTTTTGGTGGGAGGGTGTGGGATCGGGGGCGGGGGTGGGGGGGTGGGGGGGTTGATTTATAAACATTTATACAAGAGGTCAAAACCCACATTGAAAACCAGTCACGTAAGCATTTCAGCAAGAAAACACATTTGACATTGTTAAATTATCTTAAACAACACTTTGTCTCCTTAGTAACTGCTTCAGAGAATTGCTCCTGAACTGTCCATGTTGTTTTGTTCACGGATAACGCGAGCTACAACTAACTTCTTAGACGCCAGCCGACTGCATCTTTTCTAACTGCTCGTTCACGCATGCGTGCATTACGTTCATGCGTAACACACTCGGAGGACAGCGCTATCCGCTCCTACAACTTGCGAGAGCTCACAGACGTCCCTGATTGGCTGTAGGGCCGTGATTAATGTGAGTGCACTAAGTACTGTACCTCTCATCCCTCCCCTCTGAGAGAGCTCGGCCAATCAGCTCTCTCTAGACCTCCGGCTGCGAGAGGTTACAGCATCACCCGGGAATCGAACTCACGATCCCCGGATGATAGGGCGAGCACTTTATCACTGCACCACTAGGAGGCCCTACAACTAACTTCTAAGACAAGGCTGAATCCCAAATCCCTCTCTAAACTAAAACAAGTGGCTTTAACTCTATTTGGGATTCAACCGAAGAAACCTGGAAGTTAGCTGATAAAGTGGAATAAGTAAAATATAAAGTACATTTTGTAAGTTTCTCAGTTTTATAGTTTGTGAATCAACACAACATTCAAAACTATATTATAAATTAATGAATCAAAGTGGCATGCAACAGGAAAATAACTAACTTTGTTTAATATTGTAAGGCTCGTGTTCTTCAGAGGTAACAGTAGTCATATGCAATGAGAGACAAACAACCACGTTTTAGTTATTTAGGCTGACTCTTTATGGTTTGAATATTGTCATATTTATAGTGTTTTGTAGGATATGGAATTGATTTACATGTTTTGCTTCCAGGCTCATATGTGATCGTTGGGTGAAGAACAAGGTTCGGCTAGGAGTGAGGTGCTAGGTTCAAGTAACTTAAAGCTTTGCAGGAGTAGAAAGCAGTAAATGTGTGGCAAGTGCTTTGACTGCTTATAGTAACAGTGCTGAGAAAAAGTAATTGCCCCTTTCTGGTTTTCAAACAAATCTTAATATTATTCAAAGATAACCCTACTAGATACAAAATGCAGTTTTTAAATAATAATAATTTCATTTATCAAAGGTAAAAAGTCTCCGAACCTGCCTGGCCCTATGTGAAAAAGTAATTAACCCCCTACTTGCTAAATGTAATTATTTTATATACATTTTATTCATATAGCACTTTTAACAATGGTCATTGTCGCAAAGCAGCTTTATAGTATCAATATAAAATTAGGGAAATCAGTATGAATCAGTGTGTGTGAGGAAATATATATAAATCAAAAGGATCAGATTGTCCCTGATGAGCAAGCCGAGGGTGACGGTGGCAAGGAAAAACTCCCTGAGATGGCAATAGGAAGGAACCTTAAGAGTAACAACAGAGTCAACAGGGATACAGAAAGAGGAACTGTCCACAGTCACCACACGCATTCCGAGCAGACCACGTGGGCGTCCATGCAACGAGATCTCCAACCAGAAGAGAGGCACCAAGAAGAGTCAGACAGGTCCAGAGGGCAGAGGGGATCTGGATCATTGTCAGCTCATTGTCAGACATTTGCAGCTTGAATCATGAATGAGCTCTGATTAACAACATTTTTTGGAAGCCAGAACCAGGCCGAATTACTGCCAGACCTGTTGAATCAAGAAATCACTTAAATAGAAACTGTCTGACAAATTGAAGCATGCTAAAAGATTTCAAAAGGCGATACATTATGCCGCAACCAAAATAAATTCAAGACGATGAAGTCAATTGAATTCATAATTTAAATACTGCATTTTGTATTTATTCACATTGTCTAATATTAGTCATTAAATTGGCATTAATTATTTAAATGTGACAAATATGCAAAAAGAAAAATCAGGAAGGGGCAAATACTTTTTCATAGCACTGTACTGTATAATCATTGTATTTAAATTCTTCTGAGCTTCACGAGTGCCCTCAGAGAGGACACAGGCACTCTGGCCACTCTGGAGGTGTGAGGCTATGTTTCCATGGATTCGGCATCTTGCAGGGGAAAAGGAACTAGGGGAATAAAAGCACAGATATGAGATACGTAATGAACGTCAGGAAGATATTCTTAGAAGGATGATGTAAACTGTATGTCACTCTGCGGATGCCTTCCCGGATTGTGTAGTGAGGGTTGAGTTCCTTCCATGAGAAGTAGAGGTTGATGCCTTAACCTGAGAATTATATCCAGTTATTCTGTACTACAACCAACCGGTACAACTAGTCGTCTCTTTTTTAGGATCAGCTAACTGGCAAGGAGTAGTATTGTTTCTCCAAGTAAGTTGAATAACTTCTTGAAGAAAAAGCATGCTGGACAGAGTTTAGTTGATCTGATTCCCATCTTTGTGGCGTACGCCACAATTTGCCATTTGTGTGTGTGTGTGTGTGTGTGTGTGTGTGAGTGTGTGTGTGGCTGGGGGGGGGGCTGAATGTGTTTCGGGGCACACGAATGATGAAAAACACATGCAGTAAATTTTCTATTGAAGGAAATAATCACCTCTTCTCGACATGGCCGCAAAAGGCATTGTGCATGAAGCACATAAGGAGCACAGTGAGGTGTATAGCGTGCATACTGAAGATCTGGATGGACTCCTCATAGATGTTTGCAAAAACACAAAACAGAACAGCTGAAGCTTCCAGGCAGTCTTGGGATAAGTCCAGTCCTGCTCATTTTTTCATGCTCTTCTTTTTTTTTTTTTTTCGAGCAGGGTTTAACGGTAGAAAAGAAAAGTGTTTCAATTTAACCCAGCATACCCTCGAAAATCCATATATGAGACTTGAATAACCCTTTTGTGCATGTACAGACATGGGCAGATATTCAAAGGTCACATAATGAAGAACTGCTGTCATTCTCGTGCTTTTATTAGAGAATACTTTTACTCCACAAATATCTGTACTCCTACCTGAATACATTTTTGTATTACATGCGGTCATGGCGTGCGCCAGTAATGGGCGCGCGCCTCAATCTGTTGTCGCTCCTCGCTCACTCTGTAGGCTCACTAAGTAGACAGCCTCCCCTTCTGCAGGTGTGAATGGGCGGGGCCACTGGAAATGGGCACAACTGGAAAAAGGAGGAGTTGCTTAGGGAGCATGCAGGAGACGGTGTCAACACAGGCCGACTCCGGGACTCCGCCAGTGCAGACCTGTTATACATACCTATAGTGGTGAAGTAGGAATTTCATCATCTGTTGACCATCAAGCATCCCTGCCTGACTTGCCTTTCTTGCAAGACAAGCCCATTAACACAAGAGTTGTTTGAAATCAGAAGCGGAGCTGAAAACAGCATGGTCACAATCGGGAAGCAAAGAGAAAGAGAGAGAGAGAGAGAGATGTTTTTACTATGAAAAAGCCTACAATACAAGCCCTTTAATTTTGATACATAAGTAAATTTGAGAGTAAGGACATTTGTACTTCTACTTAAGTACACATGCAAATGGAGGACTTCTACTTTTACTTGGTTGTCCTTTTAGATAACGTTACCTCCCTACGCATTTGTTTGATGAATTGAATAGAATTTAAAAAGGACACATGCCATTTTAAGAATCTTAGAGTATTTACGCCATAATCCAAAACAGTCCTCTTACAAATTGCATGCAGCCTCTTACAGTCCGCATACCAATAATGTGCTCAAAAACAATAAAGATTTTCTTAATCTGATGTGCCGCCAAAAAAAGAAGAGCGTGGGCACAAAATGAATGCTTAAATATATCTCTTGTAAGTGATGCAATCAGCTGTATATTGGAGAAACCAAGAGACAACTGGATGAACATGTTGGCAAGTACCTTCAAGGCATCAGAATAAAGGATTTCTCCTTTCCTGTAGCAAGACATTTCAACAGGGATGGGCATAACATGACTGACGTCATGGTTTATACTGCTCATGGTTGTTATTGGAGAGATGAAGTAAGGAGATGTAAGGGAACTTTGACGAACCTCATGAGACGAGTGACTCTTTGCTTGCCAGTTTTGAAGTGGTTTGTTTCAACAGAACTTATGTGTATGTGTACAGTACAGTATATAAACCCTAACCTTGCAAATCAATCTACTGACCTTACCCTGACCTCAGACATTAACATGTACCCTGTCCATATTTTACAAGTAGGTTTGAGAGTGGTGGTTATCTCTGTGAGCAGAGTAGAGAAGGTACTCCTACTCCTTAAAGGGAGTCAGAGGATGAGTTCTGTTTCTAATGACACTTTTGGCAGATGGTATAAAATGCCCCTGATGATTAGGTAAGATGCAATAAAATGCTAGCTATGTGAGTATATATACAGTAGTTCTTTAATATACACTGTATGTATTATACGTTATTTTTGGTGTCATTAATGATATGGTACAAAATAAAACTGGTATGTAGTGGGATTTGTTAATATTCGATTATTTCCGTATAGTTGAAAAAAAAAAAAAAAACTATGCAGACTACACAAACTAAGCATATGCAGAAGTAATATGAGCTGAATCTAACAGCAAGCATATGCAGTAAAAAGAGAGAGAAAAGTAAATGTAGCTGCAAAGCCCTGCTGTATGCTTCTACCATCCACCTTTTTTTAGATGTGATGTTGCCATGGCAACTTTAACTCCATGGCCTTGTTCTTTCAGCTCTGAAATTATGGGCTGCCCTGCCTGATAACACTGATAGGAAGAGAGAAAGCGAGACAGGGAGAGAGAGAGGAAGAGAGAGAGAGAGAGATTTCAATTCCCATAATGATCTTTCTCATGCTATTTCAATTGACCAGTTTGACCAGTTTGTTTGGTTAATGAATCTAATCATGCGTGGAATAATTATGTATAATCAATGCATGCTAAAAAAAAAAAAACTTGGTAAATTTGTAAAGTAACAATACAGACACTACTCAATCTATTAGTTTTATGTTTAATTTCCGTGAGATAGAACATATTGACTTGTTGTCACAAAAGAAAACACACAAATAGATTTTGTTTGGGAGACAGGTTTCATACTCTATTTATAAGGAGTTGGAATTATGAGTTAGAATTATTACAGAGCACACCAACTGCTATTTGTTGTGTCTCTTATTGTAACGCAGATTTAAAAAAAATAATAAAAATCCCCATGCTTCCTGTAAAATCGGTAAACATGTTGCACCATCCCAGTGTAGCCTGAAGAAAGACACAATAATGGAAAGATTCTAAAACTCAGTAAATAATCATTTCAGGGGAAACAAAGGCCTTAAGCATAAAACACATCTTTATCCATGTGATGCATTGTTTTCTACAGTATTTTTTAACTGCAGGTTTAGGACTGCACTACAGTTGCAGTATTACTTCAGCTATACCGCATCCATTGTACAGTAGTGCACCTGTGCTTCAGTAATACAGGAGTTTGGTTTACTGCACTTGTAACCCAGCACCAGACCTTGCAGTACTACTACAGTGATACTGCAGTTTTACTGTGTCTACTTAACTATGCCGTTACTGCAGCTATCCTGCATCAAGTCCACAGCACTCGTACCACCGCACTAAAACCTTCAATACTCTAATATTGAAATTGTATTAAGTCCATTTTACTCACTTACTACCTATTATCTATACCATTATCCCAGGGAACTCAGGACATGAGGCTGGGTACAACACCATGGATGGGGTGGGGTGCCAATCTATCACAGGGCACATGAGTACACACACACTTTCTTTGCTTTACAGAGTAAAAGCTTTGAGTAGAAAGACTTTCAGGCTGAGATAAAATAAATAAATAAATAATTCACAGGTTGGGATCCATGGTACTGACGGACATGCCATGCGACCCATTCAGGACAGCAAGCAGTCTGCTGCCAAAAGATCATCATGGAACTGAAGGATGGTGAAGCTCAGAGGGCTAAGTCACTGAGTTACTGATCGGAAGATCGGCGGTTCGATCCCCAGCTCCACCAGGTTGCCACTGTTGGGCCCTTGAGCAAGGCCCTTAACCATATCTGCTCCTATCATGGCTGACCCTGCACTCTGACCCCAGTTGCGCTGGGGTATGCGAAGGAAGAATTTTGTAATGTATATGTGACAAATAAAGGCTTAACTTATCTTAACATAGAGAGGAGCAAGGAAGCTGTTCAATTAAGCAGGCTCACATGAAAGGGACATGTGGGATATGGTCGTAGGCACACCCCAAGTGCCAAAGTTGATTTATTATCAATGGATTATGATTTTTTTGTTCATTTATTCAGTTACTACCAACACATATTCTTCTGTATCTTGTGGAAAAAATAACAGCGACTAGCAGAGCTGGCGACTGACAGTATTGACTGGGTTATTTAGTTAGTGCAATTAACAAGGGCGAAAGCAATTTTAAATTCTTATTGGTAGTATGGAAGTGGTGGACAGCCTTGACGAGATTGACTTTATATTTACAATTATTCTGCTTTAGAATATCAGCTAACATCCGGGTTCTGAGATTAAATCTCAAATAGCGTAAAATGGAAAACTAGTGCGCTATGTAGGGTGTACAATCCCACGTCAAGTACTGTAGTGGCCTTGATTAGGGGTTAGTGAGGGCTCTGAGATTCAGCCTTGTGTTAGAAGCTAGTTAGCTATGTAGCTCACATTGGCTGTGAACAGAACAACGTGGATGGCTCAGAGACAATGCGGAATGACTTAGAATCAGTTACTAAAGAGACACAGTCATTACCAGATGTGCTTTCTTGCTGAAAGTGCTTCCTGGTGGGTTTTGGCAGGCAGCTGTTCTCCCCACTTTCCAGTACTATAACCTATAACTTCCATCCATCCTGGCGACCAGCAGTTCGAGTAACTGATGATTGTCCAAGCACCTGTGATGCGGAGTGAAAATATAGTTAATCGTCCCAGTGCTATATCACCACTCACTATAGAAGGTTTATTTGCATATTTCTACACTAATAATGCACTTATACGGCATCATTTTTATTACAGAACAAAATGTAGCATATAAGTATACAATTCAAGTGCATGTCCCACAGTCAATGTCAGATGTTTCACATGATAATAAACTTTAATTGTAGGCCAGGGGTCTTCAATCTTATCCTCAAAGAGCCAGTACAGCCGCAGGCTTTCATATCAGCCAAATATGAGGCACACTTCATAGATGACTGGAGATGAAGATGAACTGATTAAACAAGCAGAATCAGGGGTTGGAATGAAAGCCTGCAGACACACCTACCCTTTGCAGATAAAATGAACACCTCTGTTGTAGGCCTTTGTCAACCTTTTGTATTCTTTGCAGTGTTATGGTTTTTATTCAGTGATCTTGAGATCAAGTGACTTTGATAAAAACAGAGGACAATAACTAATGGCAGTTTGTACAACAAACTGAGATAGCATGCCATTACAAAAACATACCTTACTTAACCTTTTTTTCTTTGACACTTTGTACTAAAAAAAAAAAAAAAAGAATGCCATTCTGTGATGGATTGGATAATTTCTGATACCATGAGCTATGGTGGCTTCTTGAGTGGGATGGATACCACCCCACCCAACGGACTTGCTCTCAAAACTACTCCAATTATCTATAAAGGCTACTATGTTGTTGGAGCACCACCTGGACATTGAGCAGTTCAGCGACCATAATGTGACATGTGTCTTGGTCTATCCCTTTATCTCTTTATCTCGTGCTTCCAAGGAGCTACATTTCTAATATAATGGAAAAGTGCACACACACACAGCATTTAAAGCTGTCAAAGCATACTTTGATAGAAAAAAAAACCCCACAATGGTCATGGACTGGCCTCCCCAAAGCCCGAATCTCAACGTTATTGACAGAGAATGGAACAAAAGGCAGCCAGCATCCAAAAAAGAGTTTTGGAATGTCCTTCAAGAAGCCTGGAGAACTATTTCTGAAGACTAGTTTAAGACTAGTTTTGTCTGAAGACAAAATTGCAAGAAAGCTTGCCTCAGAGAGTTCAGGTTTGTACAAGAATAATGGTGGTCACACCAAATATTGACTTTAAATCTTTGTTAGAATTGTATGATTTGACTGCATTAGCAGTGTGTTTGAACTATTCATCAAGACTACATTAAAATATAAGAATGTCTAGCAAGCAAAATATGAAGAAATGAGGGGTGGATCAAGAATTTTGCACAGTATTGTACATCATCACTTTACCACGCATTGGGATGGGGCCAGAGTATATTACATCATCGGACATCACCTTCCCTAATGTATACATCTCTATAAAGATACTCCTAGCAACCTCTGACTGACAAAGCCATATACTGTATAGCTAGCACCAACATGTACAACTATATTTGATACAGGGTTAATCAAAGCAAAACAGGGCTTAGGTAAAACAGGGCCAGTCTCCTGTCTGCTAACATAGTTAATAGGACTTAGCTCTGGGCTAAAATGACTTGAGCTGTGGGCTAACAAGACAAGAATTAAGCATGACTGGGCATGCCTTGGAGAAAACAGTAGCTAGCTTGAGGTGGAACTTGGTATGTGTGGTCTCCTTCACCTAAAGCTGGGCAACATCCCTTCTAGCTTCTGGAGATCCTGCAATGGCATGAATGGCATGCTGTGCTGGGAATGCAGCTTGGCGTACTGTATGTCCAGCTGTATGGAGAGCTGTGCAGCTTGCTGGTGGATGCCATGTAGCTGTTGTTATGGTAGCTCTGCTTCAACCCTTATTTGGTGCACACTATGGAAATTCTCTTCAGCCTGGGCAGCTTTGAACTCTGTCCCTTCAGCCCTTGGTTGATACACAGTTTGGGAAACTTTTTTACCCTAGACACCTTTGTGCCACTGGTCTCCCTCTGGAATGATATGTAGTCTTCTGTTGGTTTCTCCCTACCATGTGTGATGGCAGGCCACTTGGAGTAGGCACTTCTCGCACACACACACACACAATACACACACAACGTAAGGTGCATCAACAACCCAGCATGCCTAACAGGTGGGTGGGCCAAATGAACTCACCTGTGCTAGAGGCTCGTAAGGAGATGTTAATTTCACCCACCACACAGCCTTTAAAAATGCCTCTTCGCTTCCACCTGGTGAGTAGAGATTACCTGTGTATCTTCTCACACGTTTCTCTCTGCTGTCTCTGCTTGCCACAAAAAAAACCTGTGCGATACTTTGATTGCTTGAAAAGTGCTTATTAAAACAGAGACCTGACATTGAGATGTTGACATCTAATTCCCGTGTGTTCTTTCCGCGTGCCAGACCCGTTACACATGGATGAATCCAGCCCTTCTAGTTATCAGGTTTCAAAGCAATATTGGTCCCAGGATGGAGTGCTGGCATGGGTTTGATATTATACCTGTTGGTTTAAGCATTCCGTTAACTCTGTTTACCATTCTCATTTCTCTCTTACTCACACATGGTGAAGGTCTGGCCATGCACGCTTTATACTATAGTACCACAAATCTACCTGGCTCACATATGTTTTACTGGATTAGAAGGGAGACAACATGTCTAGGAATGGGTCTGATGTTTCCTGTTTTCGTCATTGTCTGCGACTAGCTCTGCTAATTTCCAACACCTGTTATATTAGGCGTGTCGTAATTACACATAACAGTTAGCAGGGGCAAAATTTCCACTTCAAATACTACACACAACTGTCGTTAGGTAATACAATGCCATGCAGAAATGTAGTTAAGTAAAAGTACAGATATTCACTGTACTTTTGAGCGGAGTAAAAGTAAAAAGTATCTGATAACAAAACTATAGGAACTTAGTGCCAGAGCTGCACTGGCATTTTTTGCACAATATTTATTACCTGTTTTTGCACAAGAACTCTTCTCTATCTTCGTTACTTTAACAAGATTGATTCTCATCTAGCATCTCACAGACAAGTTACTTGCACAACCTCAACTCATTACCTGATTACCACATTATTGCATTGTGTTATGTTGTTATCGCGTTGTTGATCGTGTTTTTTGCTGTCTTTTGTATAGAACTTTATTTGTATAAGAATTTATGGTTGTTAGAATTATTTTATATATAAAGGAGTCATTTCTACTCTCTTGCTCTCTTCCTTATAGATCTGATATTAACGTGTTAAATCTTTCCTGCTGCTATCTTCCTGTCT
>JAQMYG010000013.1:6734426-6751829 GCA_030014215.1 Clariallabes teugelsi
CCCCCCCCCCCCCCCCCCCCAATGAATAGTGTAAAGACCAGCACTTCTACCTCATTTTTGGGGCTATCCTATAGGATAATTTTTTTTAATACTGGCTACCAGCTACAATGGTGCAAAACAGAAATAACCATTTTGCATCATGTATTTTTCCTGTTTCTGTTTCAAAGCCAGCTATCTATACCTATACCATATAGACATAATTGATATCTGTAGGTTTACTGCAGGAAAAGAAAAATAAGGGTATATCTGGTTTAATTATATAAACTGTCAGTCTAATATAAATACAGACTAATATAGGGAAGAGAAAAGCCTTTGTCCTATTGTCCGAGATGACAAAGTTGAACCCAACGATGCCACATCCATTTGTGGTTGGAAGTCCAAAGAGAGTAAAAATGGCCATCCTCTCATGTTGGGAGAGCCATCTTTCCCCTATCATTGGCATCAACACTAGCCAATCATGAGCATCTGTGAGCCCATGCTTACGGAAGGGAGCAGATTTTTTTTTACAGAGTGCTATTTCACAGATGCGGTTGTCTCGTTTTAAGTGTCTCAGAGGAAGTATGTTATACCCACCCCCCACTCCACCCCAAATGGTGGCTGGGAATTGGCCAAGACCAAATTACTGAGAAAGTTAGCGGGGAAATAGGAAAAAAAAAAAACATTTTCCTTTACTACAGTATGTATATGATCCATTAATTATTTTTAGTTCACCTGCCCTAAAGGTAATTTAAGGCAGCATTATTAATATGGCAAGATTGGTTGATGGGAAATTGTGCCTTGAATGATTAAATAAGAAATTTGTGCCATTACCAGATCTACTGTTTGGCATCTATCTAAAATAAAAGAACGGGTCACACGTACCAATATAATTGTACAGATCATGAGTTGGTTTCTATTTTGTATATTTTGTCAACTGTCCAAAACAGATTCCTGACCAGTTACGACATTCAGCAGATGCCCTTATCCAGAGCGACTTACATTTTAACACATTTTACATCTGGGCAGTTGAGGGTTAAGTGCCTTGCTCAGTGGCCCAACAGTGGTAACATGGTGGTGGTGGTGGGGTTTAAACTTGGACCTTCTGATCAGTAGTGAATAGTCCAATGCCTTAACCACTGAGGTAACCCTCATTGATCAACTGCTATCAGACAGAATTAAAACAGATTACTAGCAAGATTGAAAAATGTAGGGTAGCTTTTGCACTGTGTAATGAAAGCCCAGAGGTAAGAGGGTAAGTAAGTATATTTATTTCATTACTGTAGTAAAATTTTCATACATCTCTATTTTACTTTTTTATGTATACTTTTACTTCAGTGCATCCTACAACAAATATCTGTACTTTCTACTTCACCACGTGTGCATGGCATTAGGTTACATAACGACAGTGGTGTGTAGTATTTGAAGTCAGTTACCTGCTGACTGTTATATAGAATTGTGACTTGCTTTCCCTCCGTGACATGCTTAATCATGTAGCAAGTGTTTGAAATCAGAAACAAATGATGATTTCGGATGGTGACAAAAACAGCATGTTTACAGTTTGGAAGCAGAGAGATAGAGAGAGAGAGAGAGAGAGTTTAAAGGCAAAGTAAATTTTACTTTACAAGTAAATATGTAGTAATATTTTACCTGGGATATCTCTTATTTCACTCAGGTTGCGTACTTTGTCCACCACTACCAATACAAGGGTGGGTTAGCGAGCTAGCTAATTTTTGGGATAATATTATGCTGGAATTAGAACCTGAGAGAAATTTTCAGGACAATATTGTCCATTATCAGTTCCATATTTAACCTTAAACTTTCTGTTTTTGTGTTGTACCATTTATTATATTGTGTCTAGGTATATAATCAGAAGCAGGAATTTGGTGGTTAGCGAGAAGGAACGCTAATCCCTCAGAAACAATATACCTGCTACTTCTTCAGGTAAAGGAGAATATTGAAACATTGGGGAGGGGGGGAACATTCACATACAATATGTATTTTAATGATATACAATTGGGTGTAATCTTTATTTTTAATTAAATTGTACAACTACAGGTAAAATGCAGTAAAAGCTGTTGGAAGCATTAATCACTTGTAGAGATAGAAACAGACAGAGTGTGACTCAATGCTGCCCTCCAGTGTTCAAAAGCAGAAACATCACAGCACATAGCATTGAACATGATGGGTTTTAGCTGGGGAATGAGAGCTGGGAATATTTAATAGACTAATGTTGTTATCTTTATTTTGAGCATTAACAACTACTACAAAATAGTATCTTTTTTATTACACGACAGATATTCTTCCCTTTTGAGACATACAAATGTCTCGTGGTAAACAGTATAGCAACACATTTTCATACTGTACATACCAAAAATACACTCAGTTTTGAATGACAGAATTTGTAAAACCTGCAAATTGCCTTTTTCTATTTTTCCCTGTGAATGTGAGTGTAGTGGACTTAACTTAACGTATGGTTAAGCAGTTAAACAGGTGTTGTCTCTGTTTTGCCATTTGTGGTAACAAGCTGCACCAGAGTGCCTGATGGTGGTCTTTCTTCTCCCATTGCCCACTTGTGCAACAACCTAAAAGACATTTTTTTTTCAATTCAGTATCAGAAACCAAAGCAGTTAAACACCTCTTAAAATTATATTACTCTATCTAGTGTCATGGACTTCAACTTTTTTAAAGATCATGAGAAACTGATCATGAATTCAACACTGTATGATTAACGACACGATCGTCTCAACACACTGCACTAGATCCACTCTGATGGACTCTTGCATCATTCCCATCGTTGCACACTGCACCATGACCTCCAGGGAAGTCGGCTAAACGTCTTAATCTTTAGAGACATGCTGCGTCCCGTGCTTTTGTATGCATGAAGCCTGCCGTCAACCAGCTGATTGTAGTTTGGTGCTGTGTAGGTTGTATGAAAAGTTCAGTTCTTAAATCCTTACCATGTGGTTGAACTTCGGAAGGTTCTTTCTACTGTGGCAGAAATGATTTCCTTTATTTTGGCAGTTTATCTGCTCTAAATATTGAAAGCCTTCACATTCCTTGTGCATCGCTTCCAGAGATTAAATAGAAAGTGTATTCTGCCCTTGTCACCCAGAGAGCATCGCATGGCAATGGACCACAAGGCCTCATTGGGATCTCCTGAGGTTAGGACTATTTCTTTTTGTTGTATCCGAGTTACAATACTTTTTTAACAGCGGGGGGCATCGTTTTTCAGATTACTACTGATGTTCCAGTTGTCAATATGCATCGTCGATATGCGACACTCGCCTCCTGGCTGAAGTCTGGATCTTCGCATGTTGATGTGAGGGTGAGTCGGAAATTATCCGCACTCTGGTTAAAACTTCTGTCAGCAGCACGTACTTTCTGTACGAGGCACTGTGGTGCGAGCAAAAATTAATGCTCCCACTTGTGATTTGAATGAAAGAAGAGCAGCATGCAGTGATCCGAGGGTGTACCTGGCACGGAACAACTCACGGAAGAGCATAAACAGAAGCATTTGGAGATCTGCAAACAAAATTTGGAGCGAAACTCATACTAAGGAAGATGAAAGTTTCTTATATAAAGAATCATTACTGGTGATGAGATGCGGATTCATCACTACGAGTCTGAGAGTAAATGGCAGAGTATGGAACGGAAACATCATCAAACACTGACTGAGAAAAAGTCTAAAAAGTCAACCATCAGCTGGAAAATTGACGCGTAAAGATTTCGGAGATTCTCTAGGACCGGTATTGGAACATTTTCAGGAAAAAGTTTCAACAATCAACAGTGCTTGTTACAGTGAGACGCTTATTGAAGAGCTGAAGCCTAAACTTGAGATTAAACGCTGAGGACTGATATACAAGGGCACTTTGATCTTGCATGACGATGCAGGTTCACACACTTCTGCTCATACTGTCGACACAACTTCGTTTTGAGGTCTTCGTCATTCCTATCATCCTGAAAAAATGCTCTCAGGAAAAGCACTGTTTAAATGCAGTCTGAGGAGTGTCATGCGCTGTTTTTTCGTTTAGCATCCATGCCAACATTTTTACCATATTATTTCCAAGCTTAAAAATATAACAAATATAAGACAAAATCTTTCTTGCCTAGTGAGCACTTTGTTAGTGCTCGGTGCTTAGTTAATTAGTATACTAATAATGATATTAACCCTGATCCAGAGCAGGAGATTTTAATGAAACCTTCAAATTATGTTGATTTGAATTAATCTGAAACAGAAAATCAAGAAAGGGCGGAGCTGATCATTTTACATTAGGGGTGATTAGGAACAGTGTAAACCACTAGTACAGGAATGCATGCGGTTCCTTGTGCATTAAGGTGTTATATATATGTCCAAAAGTACAGGAATGCAGACTCCTGATCATCTCTGCATCGTCCAAACCTGTTCATGACAAAGCAAGGTCCATAAAGACGAAGCATGCCAAGGTTGATTTGGAAGCAGATACTTGAGGGAATTAAAGAGTCAACGCCTGCACAGAGCTCTGACATCAACCTGGAAAGCTCACAGGTGTCCTTGTCATTATAATTATTTTATGATTTAAAATAAAAATTACTCACACATAATGTGAGTTGTAAAAATGGTATTATTCAGGCAATAAACGAAACATACTCACTCAGCCACATACTCCAGTGGTGTCCAGGAAGTGATGTCAGCATCTGGCATGAATTGCCTATTCATCGGGGTATCCAAGGTAACTCTGAAAGAGGCAAAGCAGGACAAGCTTGTATTTGTTGCTCAAAAAGAAAAGAGTAAGATCAGGATGTTCATACTGCAGTAATCATGTCTGAATTCTAGCCCTGCTTTTTGGGATTTCTTACAGATTGTGATTTTCTCAAAAGCCTCATCACTTATAGTGCTGAGCAAAAGTATTAAGCACCCTGTGTTTTTTAGTACAAACTTTCTAATGGATTATTATTTTTTAAATTTTATTTTACGACAACATTTCTGATTTCCAAACATCTGCACCACAAAATTTTAAGAAAAATATTTGTATGTCAGGGTAAGAAAGCAGTACATTATATAAGGCGACCACTTTTCAGACAAAAACGTTCAGAAGAACTGTGGGTAAAACTTAGCAGCTAATTTCCTATTAAAACTGCACTATAAAACTCAAAACTCAATGCGGTGTCACACCAAATACTGACTTACATTCATTAATTACTGTTTACTGTTTTTTTTTAAATAGACATACTTGCTCTACAGCATTTATTCACAAGTGCCTAAAACAGTATTGTACATCCTACTGACTTAGATTCCCACTTGCTACATAAACTCTGCATACATAACACCACATTTTAGTATTTTTAAGATAATTAAGAGGGCGCGTGTTAGTAATTACGCATAAGGAAAAGCAGTATACTGTACCTTTTCAGCAGTTCTACATTCTACAGTTCACTGGTTGAAATCATTTGCATAGAGTAACATAAATACAGACTTTCCCCTCATCTCGGTCATTAGTTCAAGGCTGGCAGTAGAATAAACCTTCCTTGTTTAACATTACTTCATTCCTTAGCTTTTTTTTTTTTTTTTTTTTTTTAAATGCAGAGCTTATTTACAACTCAGTTGCTTCACATAATCCCCAAGAAGAATAGTGAATAGAATAGTTTGGTATTTACTTACGGCAGGATGGCTACGGCGGCAGCTCCAGCAGGAAGACCGCTTTTGTCGCCACCTAGACTCTGACACAGCTGATGTACTGCAGCCTTAGCCATGCCGTACCCGATCATTCCTATAGAGCGGGGGATCTCACAGTCAACATTCAAAGATTCACATTTAATGTAGTCTGAAATTAAACACATTCAAACCAATCCTACTGTCTGACTGCAGTCAGATACTTAAACCAAAGCAACTCTAACTTTAAAGCAGCTTCCAGTACATTCAAGTGCTAGAAAGATTCAAAATAAGTTATGTTACTTAAATAAAGTAATGGCGTGCAAATTGTAGCTTAGAAAGTCTTAACATGAAAAAGTTTACAGGTGCTTTAAAAAATAACTACAATAAAGATAAAAAAAAAAACTTCATTGACTGATTTTCATGCCTAAACAAACTAATAAATAAGTAAAGTGTATTTTTCAATCGATGCCTGAATAAACCCAACAGGACACTGTAATATTGAAATCATGTTGCAAAAAAAAACCTGTGTTGCGGGCCCCAGAGTGGCGCAGTGATAAAGCGCTCGCTGGTTTGAGGGCCTAGAGAGAGCTGATTAGCCGAGCTCTCTCAGCGGGGTGGGATGGGATGCACTTAGTGCTCACACATTAATCGCAGCCAACCATGGTCGTCTGTGAGCTCATGCAAGCGGAAGGAGTGGATAGCGCTGTCCTCCGAGTGTGTTACGCCGCCCCCAACGGTGCGCGAGCGAGCAAGCAAGCAGCGAGCAGTTCAAAAAGATGCGGTCGGCTGGTGTCACGTGGTTCGGAGGAAACATGTGATAGTCTTCGGCCCTCCCCGACTGAGTGGTCATAGTAGCGTTAATGTGGGAGCCCTTAGTGAGGGGGAGGAATTGGATACGTCTAAATTAGGGAGAAAATCTGGGGAAAAAAGAGAAAACACAAGTCGCACCACTTTTTCCTTTTTTCCAAAGCGCTGGCTCCCGTGCCATCATCCTTAAAGCACGGAGAGAACACTGAGTATTTCACCAGCTGATCCAGGAGGACAGAAAGAGTGAAGCTGACTGGTTTGTTCTCATAACGTGACCCATGGCATTCTGAAAATGCTTGTCACACTTCTTCATTTAAACTAACTTGTGAACGGCTACAAAGACAGTCAAAATACACAGCAGCGCCTTCTGAAAAATGGCGCAGTCTGATTTTAATTAGCTGCCTAAACCTTGGCACATGGCGGCTAGACGGAGACGCTGAGCTTTTTGTGAGATCCGCAACGCACAGGGGAGGTGATGTGCACTGACAGAAGATGCCGAAGTCTCACTCTTATTCACGTTAAGGTTGACAGAGGGAAATCTATTACTATCTAATAAACTAAGTCAAAGTCAAATGTATTTTTTAAGCACACCCAACACAATGCAGTTGACCAAAGTCTAACAACAACACGGAAACTATTACGTTTAGATTTAATATTGAGCCAGGATGACCGTAGCAAATAGACTACAAAACAAAAATTTATTGATGATTATCATCAATAATCAAAAATCAAATCAATAATCAAAAATCATTATTTATTGACGATAAGTTTCTTATTTTTTATTTCAAGGTAGGAAACATACATCAAGCAGTGAAATTCTATGTAACTTATTTTGTTACACAAGCAGTTTATATTGCTTGGTTTTAACCTCGACTGAAAAAAAATTTGAGCCTATCATTATGATCTCAGGTTTGGTTAAAAACTCCACAGTATTGTTTTCGGGAAAACCCAACTGTCTGTACCTGGGGTTGGCCCAAGTGCCGCTTTGGCTCCGGTCAGAGTGAGAAGGCCGCCCTCTTTCAAGTGTTTGGTTGCTAGGTGACTGGAGATGGTGGAAGTCCACACACTCTGCTTCCACATCAAGTCAGAGTTCTTATACAAGGCTAAAAAGTGAGACAGAGATAGAAATAGTCAAAGATGCTTCTAAACAAAACAGTAGTTGAAATGGTGAATGTGGTCAAAGGGATTGTGTTCTGTTCTCACTTTTGGCCTTCGCACTTCCTCCTGCCCAGCCTCCAGCCACACACAAAATGGCATCGACCTTTTTATCACCCAGCAGCTCTCCTACATCAGCTGTAACCTGAAGGCATGATGAAATATGAGTGCAGAATACTAATGCATGCAGCTTCTTCTTCAAACCCCAGATAACCATAAGGGCCGGCAAGATACCACTGGATACCGACGGAATAACCGGTTCCCAGGTACATTCTCACCAAGCCAGACCCTGCTCATGAAGGCATCTTCGTAGTGATTGTGAACCTCACCTGATGGATATCTAGGGTTCCTAGTTTGCTAGTATATTTTCGCAATTACTGTATTTCAATCCTCTCAACCACAAGGGACAGTGAGAGCCAACTGCGTGTGAAAAATGATGAAAAAATATACTGCAAATACTGTAGACCACTACAAGACTTTGGACATGGAGGTACCCTGTCGATCCTCACTGATCCTAGAGGTTTGGAAGGATGAAACTGTAGATTTAATTTTATTTTTTTAAGGTGTGTACAAGCTTGTGTTCAAACATAATGATCAGTCTCAATCAGTAATGCAAGCGTTTTTTTCGGTCATTCCAGAGATTGCAAGTCTATGGGCAAGTTGGTGCACCACCATCACCATTCCGCATTAAAGATTATCGCTTTGTAGGAGACATGATGTTTATACACTCAATTACACAAGTTACGTAGCATTTCAATGGTTATTAGGCGCTTTTAGTAGTTTAATTATTTAAAACCTGTCAGAAATAAAGCTGCATGAGACAAATCAGATGTTAAACCAGGGGGTGACTCTAGGGCTCTGATGATAATATAACATGTAATGTGTCTTGATATCTTAATATATTTTAAATATATTTTGATTAACACAATAATTGAACTACTAGTATGTAACATGATTTTTATTTACCAAGGCCTATAACTACACTACCAGTCAAAAGTTTGGACACACAATCTATTTCCATGGTCCTTCCTCATTTGTATTTCTTTCTACACTGTAAAATAATGCATCCAAAATACACAATAATCTCCTCTGAGCAGTTGATGTTGAGATGTGTATCTGACACTTACTGTATGAACTGTAAATCCTTCATAATGGCTCAAATCTGAGGTGCTGGTTGTTAATTGGTGATTTCTGAGGTAACTAGTATCTCTAAATGAACTTCTCCTCTGCAGCAGAGGTAAGTTTTGGTCTAGTTTTCCTGGGAAGGTCTTCATGAGAGACAGTTTCATCATGGTGCTTGATGGGTTTTGCAAATGTACTTGACAATACTGTTCTTGCAAGAACTATTCCATAAAGGCTGACCTTTGTGTCTTAAAATAACAACTTACGGCTGATGTTGTTACTTAATTACCTAATGCTATGTGTGTTATTTCATAATTTAGAAAAAATCCAGTATTGTTCTATAATGTAGAAAATAAATGCAAACATTTGTGCAAACTTTTGAATGGTACTGTATGAGGTCTCTCTCTCTCTCTCTCTCAAAACGAAATAGAGAATTTATAATTAATAAAAGCTATACATGCAATTGGTCCATACCATTTCAACAGCTGTCGGTGGGTAACAACAACAGTTGTGGGTAAAATAATTTTGACCATAAAGACAGTAATTTTGATTGGCCGGTGTGAGTGTGTGTACGTGATTTTCAATGAATATAACTCCAGGCAGCATCATCATCAACTTTTCATTCATACTGTGAGGTAATAATATAGCTTCTTTTGATTATCAGATCCTTATTAGGTGGACGTACACAGACAGAGCCATGGTTAGCCTCTAGTCTATCTGTTGGTCTTTCGGCTGCTCCCGGCAAGGGGTCGCCACAGCGGAATATCCAGTCCGCACAACAACAGTATATAGCGTCATCATTACCTTTTATGTCATACTATGAGGTGATACTATATATGCTGTTTTTGGCGCAGCATGTGGAGCTGCATCAAGTTGACGGCACACTCCATTAGCAGGTAATAGTAGCACGCAGGCGTCAGGATCTGCCAGCCAGGCTGGAGCCATGGGTAACCTCTAGTACACTATATATATAAACTATAATTCTTTTTACCTGACCATCGTACATGTGGCTAAACCCCTGAATGATCTGACCTAACGACGCCAGTGATCACATCTCTAAGCAGATTGAACTGTAATGATATGGGGCACTAAAAATGTTTTTTAGAAAATAAGGATGCCTTATTATAGTCATTGTTTTCAAGGATTCTAGAATTAAATTTGCGGTGCTTAAGCATGCAGTAAACATTATTGCTTTTGAATCAAATCAAATCAAATCCACAATGTACCTTCTCTAGTCTAGGTCATAGAAAAGAACCATAAGATGATTGGGAGCTGACAACTACTAGGGTTAAACCTGAAAAAAGATCTGACAGCATTGATGTTGGCTTATTATTAACAATGCGAAAAAAACAGGGTTTAACAGGCATGTGTTTACCTTTTTTTTTAAGTGCCTTGCAAAAGTATTCATACCATTGAAATTTTTTCCCATTTTATCATGTTATAACCACAAGCATAAATGTATTTTATTGGGATTTTATGTGATAGATCAAGACAAGGTGCCTCATACTTGTGAAGTGGAAGGACAAAGATAAATTGTTTAAAAAAATTTTTTTACAAATAAAAATATGAAACGTGTGGCGCGCATTTATATTCAGCCTCCCTTTACTCTTACAAAATTCCACCAACTGCCTTCAGAAGTCACCTAATTAATAAATAGAGTCCAGAGTACTTTAATTTCAGTATAAATACAGCTGTTCTGTGAAGCCCTCAGAGGTTTGTTAGAGAACATTAGTGAACTAACTGCATCATGAAGAACAGACAGATCAGGGGTAAAGTTGTGAAGAAGTTTTAATCAGAGTTAGGTCATAAAAAATATCCCAAGCTTTGAACATCTCACGGAGCTCTGTTCAATCCATCATCCGAAAATGGAAAGAGTATGGCACAACTACAAACCTACCAAGACATGGCCGCCCACCTAAACTGACAGACCAGCAAAGGAGAGTATTAATCAGAGAAGCAGCCAAGAGGCCCATGGTAACTCTGGAGGATCTGCAGAGATCCACAGCTCAGGTGGGAGAATCTGTCCACAGGACAACTATACGCCACAAGTGTACTCCACAAATCTGGCCTTTATCGAAGTGTGCCAGGAAGAGAGCCTTTGTTGAAAGAAAGCCATAAGAACTCTTTGTAGTTTGTGAAATGCCGCAGCAAACATGTGGAAGAAGCTGCTCTGGTCAGATGAGATCAAAACTGAACATTTTGAAACATGGTGGTGGCAGCATCATGTTGTAAGGATACTTTTCTTCAGCAGGGTCAGGGAAGCTGGTCAGAGGTGATGCGAAGATGGATGGTGTCCATCACAGGGCAATCTTAGAAGAAAACCTGTTAGAGTCTGCAAAGGACTTGAGACTGTGGTAGAGGTTCACCTTACGGCACCCTAAACATACAGCCAGGGCTACAGAATGGTTTAGGTCAAAGAATGTTTAGCTGTATGTTTAGCAGTCTGTATGTTTCATGTGTTGAGAATGGTCCAGCCAAAGTACAGACCTAAATCCAATCGAGAATCTGTGGCGAGACTGAAAAATTGACGTTCACAGACGCTCTCTATCCAATCCGACTGAGAGCGTGAGCTATTTTGCAAAGAAGAATGGGCTCAAGAAAATTTCACTCTATAGATGCCGTAAGGCTGGTAGAAAGACTTGCAACTGTAATTGCAACAAAAGTTGGTTGAATACAAATGCATGCCACACTTTTGGGATTTATTTTCAGATATACCATTTATCATTTTCCTTTCACCTCACAATATATGTGCCACATTGTGTTGGACCGTCTCATAAAATCCCAATAAAATACATTTATGTTTGGTGATTTTAAAATGACGACATGTGGAAAATGTTAAATGTTCGAGGGGTATGGATACTTTTCCAAAGCACTGTATATCCACTGTAAACGCTGATGCACAGACGCTAAACATCCATCAAAACCAGGAACCAGTGAGCATCGAGGGCATTACTGCAGGTCCTGTCGGTTCTCTTACTTTGCTAGCTTGCTCATGGAAGGAGTCGGTCATCTGTACAGTAATGCTGGAGTTGGCCTCTTCATTTGCATGCAGGTCAATGCAGGCAACCCACTGGAAGAAACAGAATGAAAGTATAAGCAACAGAAGTAAATGAACCCAGAACACATCCTGTAGGGGGAACACATCTCCATCTCCACGTGGTGTAGTGAAGCACTCAATCAGCCAGTGAGTGTGGATGCTGTATAATCAGGGTGACATGACTAAAGCATGCAGGTTAATAAACAGGAGGGTCAGTGTTTAAACTTTAACAGCTCACGAGCCTGAGCCTGCTCTACTCACCCAGTGTTTAGACCTGAAATACTCAACGCATTTAGAGCCCAGAGCTCCTTTACCTCCATAAATAATAACTTTACGAGCTTCAACGCCTGCCATTTATATTATTATAAACTCGAGATTCAGGAATATAATATAATAATCCACATTAGTGCAAAAAAAAAAAAAAGTGCACCGTCAACAACGTTATATGTGAATAAAGATCTCTATCGCCCCCTATCGCACGGAGGACACGAAGTACACTACATATCTATACGAGCGAAAAGAAAAAAAGAACCACCTTCCTTTTTTTCTCTCCCACCCGCATTCCGTAATTCCCGCCTCCTTCGTGAGGATTGGCTGCAATACCGGACTCGTCCAGGTTTCATCCAATCGCAGTTGAGGAGTAGGAATCCAACCAACCAATGCTAGATAAGGATTCCGAAAACGGGTGCGTAGAATAGCAGAAGAAACAAAGACAAAAGTGCGGCGTCGTCTTTTTCTCTCGGAAGTCTCGCCATGGTGTAGGTAGTTAGTTAGCTAGTTAGCATCGCTATTCCGTGGCGTTGACAGTTATAATGCAGAACTGATTCAAAGCCTAATGATCTTCGGATTCAAAACGAGAATATAACAGATCGTTCTGTCCCGAACAGGTAGGATATGAATGTGTATCATATTTAAAGTGTGGAAAGGCAGCATGGAGGAGTTCAGCTTCATTCCAGAGTGTTTGTAGAACATATTCTTCGCTTTTCAGAGATGTTTAAAGAGTCAGAGTAATAGATCTGTCTAACTATGACGATGAAATGAGAGAACAAGCTGGTTTATTTTCTTTTAGGAAATATTTGCTTATATGTGATAACAGCAGACTGAACACCGAACAGCTGTAAGATAAATTAGTCTCAAAAAAGTAAAAACATTCCAAGACAGATAGCTACTGGCATTTAAATAAAAAGTGATTCTTTTATTTATTTTTCTAGATTAATTATCCGTTTGGCTGGCATTAGGCCTCATATGAAAAGCTGGGAGTCGATTCCGGAAGGAATCAATTCTCTACAGCGTAATTGATTCTGCGCTCGGTTCACAAAGCGGTATTGAAACATTGTAACCGAAGAATCAGAATCGGTGTCGACTCCGTGATGTGTGGAGTCAAGTGGCCTAATTGATTCGGAATCGGTTTTTACTTGCCTCCTATAACTACTGTGGCATTATACACAGTGACAGGTTTAGTAAAGATGCTTCAGTTTCCTTAACAACTTTAAGATGTTGTACAACATGTTTTTGGAGACAAATCTTAAAGGTGTGTATATACACACACATGCACCAATCAGCCTTAACTTTATGACCACCTGTTCTAGTACCTTTCTGGGACCCAAACCATCATTAACCTTTTCATCAATTTGATCTACATGAACGCTTCTGTTGGATCGGACTACACGAGGCCAGCCTTCACTCCCCATGTGCGTCAGTGAGCCTTGACCCTGTCGCTGGTGCACTGGTTTTCCCTACTTTAATGACTTTTGGGTATGTCCTGACCACTGCAGACCGGGAACGTCCCACAAGACCTGCAGTCTTTTGGAGTTGTTCTGACCCAGTTCTCTGGCCCTTGTCAAATCCTTACGCTTGCCCATTTTTTGTTTTTTTGCCTCCAACAAATCAACTTCAGGAAAAAAGGTTAATTTGCTGCTTAATATATCCCACCCACTTCCAGCTGCCATTGTAACGATATATTAAAAATGTTTCTACTGTGAGAAGGGCCAAATTGTGATGGCTAGACAACCATGGGTCAGAGCAAGTCCAAAACTGCAGCTCTTGTTGGATGTTCCTGGTCTGTAGTGGTCAGGACATACCAAAAGTGATCCAAGAAAGGAAAACCGTTGTACCAACCACAGGGTCATGGGAGGACAAGGCTCACATGGGGAGTGAAGGTTGATCCAATAGAAGCTCTAGTGTAGATCAGATTGAGGAAAATGTTAATGCCGGTTGCGGTAGAAAGGAGTCCGAACACAAAGTGCATTACCTTTTTTTTTGTTGGGAAAGGGGAGACCTTTTTAAATGTAAATCTATCAATAAATGTTAAGTAAAAATACAGCTAGATAGTTCATTAACACGAGTTTAGGTACTTGTCAGTGTCAGACAGCTAGTTAAGAATAGTCATGGCTAGATGTAATTGGATAGTTTTGCTCACAACTTCCTTTCTTATTGTGTGTGTGTGTAGGATGGACCCTGCTCTGCTGAGAGAGCGTGAACTCTTTAAGAAGAGGGCTCTGTCCACTCCGACAGTCGAGAAGAGACCGGCGTCCTCCGAAGCTTCTGGATCGTCCAAGAAAAAAAAAAGCAAACCTGACAAGGACTCTTCCTCGGCGTCTAAAAACATCACAGGTTAGGATGTCGCATGCTTTGTGTGCATACAGTATGTACACAAGTCGATTTCTTTAGGGACAACTCACAATATCTGAATTGCAGTCGGTCGAAATTTACACTCCATACATTTCCAGAAATGATCAGTCTAAGTCAGTGTTTATTAGAAGTGCGCTCTGAGGTTATCTGAGGTTTTAAAGAGCATTTTTTTGCTCTTTATACAATCCAAGCAACTGAAATAAATAAACTATGAGGGGCGTTGAGGTCAAACCCAGAATTTCTGAATGTACAGAATAACAGATCACGGTTATAAGATGTATGATATCGATATATCATCCCCTGCTACACTAAGGCTAATCCCAGCGTTTCACTAGTGCTTGGATACCATCAAGGTAGAAAGTTTTCTCAGCACACCAGAGCCAAGATCATGTTTCAAACACTGGCCTCCCAGGAACTCTTTTAATGGCCCAAACATGTGGATGTGGCTTGGAGCGAGGTCAGGAATATAAGGGGGATGTGACGATGACTCCCAGCTGAGTTCATTCAATGTGCAAGTGGTGTTGGTGAATGATTGTATCATGCGTCTCCTAATGGACCGGGCGTTCCATTGGCTGCATGTTCACGTGAACGACTGCAGTGAGCTCCGAGCCACTTTGACCGGGATCGTCATTCACGGATGTACGGCCTTCTTTAAAACATTTCCACAATTTAAATGTTTTACTGCGGCTAAGAGTCTCATCACCACACTGTGCGTGAAGTCTTTTTTTTTTTTTTTTTTTTTTTTTTTAAACCAAAGTCCTGGTTTGATGTGAACGCCCCTCATAGTAATTATAGTATGTGTATCTATCCAAGTTTGAACAAGTCTCAGAATCTAATATTAGTCAGTACGCCTTTATTGACTTAAGTCTTCTTATGTAGGTTAAGAATTTTGTTGTGAAGTTTGGAGCAACAGTTACAGTGACTCATCAATTCTCCTCAAACCTTTCCCTAAGAGTCAGTACATATGGACTCTTCCTGTCTGACTAAGCATTTGTGCAACTGTGGGGGAAAAAAAGGTGAGCTCTGGAAAACCAAACAAATAGCCCCAGTAATCGTATATATGCAATGTGACGATGTAGGCGACACCGGAGAGGTGGTGAAACATTCCACTGTGCTGCACTTCTTGCGCAATCATTAGCGTCATAAGAAGAAAATGTTCAAGAATTCCGCAATTCCTATATAACGTCTTACTTTTTTTTTTTTTTTTATACAAATGCAGAGCTGTGGAGGGAATAAAAGGTCGTTTTAGTTTTGTTATAAAATGAAAATGTGAATAAAAATAATGGAATTTAACGATTGATTCAGACTCTACAATACACAGTAAATAAGAAGAATATTCATAAAAATGACGAGTGATGACGTTATTGTCTTGGCCTCGCACATCTATCTATAAAATAGTTTGTGCAGCCTGTACTTTTAGTATGCTAATTGCGACCCAACCTCCCTTTCATGACAGAGATCACGTGACCTGAGACATTATAATTTTTCTCAAAACAACCATCATGGCGGGGACAGCGCCAACTCAAAAGTTTTTAATGGAATCTGTCAAAAAAAAAAAAGAAGAAGACCGGTTTATCAGACTAGTTTAGACAAAATTACTTTTTGTCACATGTTGACTATCGCATTTGCATACTCCTTAATATTCATTAGCTCCTGCCAAATATGGGCGTGTACACAGGATCAGTCTTGTCTGTGTTTAGTTATTTCAGTGTACACTTTGTATTTGCTATAGTGACTTCCTTTTCTTTTTTCTTTTCATTTAAACATACACATTACACATGTAATATAAATTTTAAGAGCCAAAATTTAGTAATTCTCGATATTTTTTACAACAAGCAACATGATTAATATCTGTAAACATTTAATTTCAGTTTATGCTGCACAACAAAGGAAGTGGAGTAAATCCAAATTCATCTTTAACATAGAAAATTCAGCATATCCAGGAGTTCCTGACTACATCATGATGAGAATGGTCGCTCCGTTCCAATATTTTTGTAACAATATCCTCATGGAAAGACTCACTAGCTAAGTTTTTTATGTTCAATATTTCTTCAGTCTGACTAAAATGTTCTGATTAACGATTCCATGGATGCTGCTCTAAAATGTCATTATTGAGTAGGTACCACTTGTGACACTGGGGCAGTTCTGGCTCCATTGGGCATGATTCCACAAGACCACTGGGGTGCGCTGTAGTGTCTGGCACCAAGATGTTGGCAGCGCATCCTTTAGGTGTTGCGGGTTGTAGGGTTGGACCTCTGGTTTTATACGGCTCAGCCTATGGTGCTTGATCAGATTGGGATCTGAGGAGTTTGTGGGCCAGATCAGCGACTTTGAGCTGTTTACCTGCCGGTCCCTCAGTGCTGCAGGTTGTGGTGTACTGGGGGTTCTGGTGCTGTTCTTTCATCATCACCATTGAAACATTTTTGGTGGTTTGTGCTTCAATGACTTTTCTGTGGGATCAGACTGGACAGGCTTCCGTCTGGTCTCCACAATTATGGGCAGTGATCTCTCAAATGGGTAAGGCTGTGGATTAGTGATCGGAAGGTCACAGGTTCATGCACTACACTGACAAAGCTGCCAATGTTGAGACCTTGAGCAAGGCCTTCAACCCTATCTGCTCCAGGGGTGCACAAAGTGGTTTTGCTTGCGGTGAATCTTCCGGAAATATAACAGAAGTAGTATTTAGTGATGCTCCGATTGATCGGCCACCGATCATGATCGGCCGATATTGGCTAAAAGTAGCTTGCTCGGCGAACCCCAAAAGCGCCGATCAAAAAAGCCGATCACTTGACGGAAATTACGCGCGCGACTTTTTCACACGTGCACAATTCTGAGTGCGTGGTTTGACATTTTGAGAGCAGACAAAGCACTCTATGCTCAACGTGTTCTCCGCGCACGCGCGACTTCTCAATTCTGTGCACGCTCGACTCTGTCTGCATGCGCGCGCAACATTTCTTTTCTGTGCAACATTTCTTTTATACGACGTGTCTTCGGTGAGTATTTAATTACTTATTTATGTATTTTATTGAATTAAGTATTA
>JAQMYG010000013.1:6751929-6779268 GCA_030014215.1 Clariallabes teugelsi
GCCGATTCCGATGCCAGATTTTTTTGTGGTATCGGCAGCATTTCCGATACTAGTATCGGAATCGGAACAACCCTAATGTTTTTTCAAAACACTTGTAAACCAAAGTGTATTTTCCAAGAAGAAATAATAAAATATATTATTTTATTATATTATTTATTTATAATTATATAATAAAAAAATTATTCCTTCCTCAGCCCCAAAAAATAAATACATAAAAATAAGGGTTAGGGGAAAAAATGGATCTTTAACCTCTCTAATAAGACTACGCGCGCTGTACACACACATGCAAACACAAAAAAATAAAAGATTTTTTACATGCACACACGTAGTCAGTGTTATATTAAACAGTACACGCGTGCACGGATGTTGATTATACCACTAAGACCCAGCAGGGGAGACGATTACCCACAATTCTGCAGCACAAGAGAGAGAAATACCGTTGGCTCAGTTGTGATCACGTGACGAACAAGTGAACGCTTGTTTGTTTTCCAAGTCAAAATGTATTAAAAATCTTTGCTCGTCTTGCCGAACACTCGCAATCCGAGGCATCACTGTATGCTAAATAAAAAAACAAAAAAAAAAAACAATAAATCTAAAAAATAAATAAATTTTTTCTTCTTGTTCTTTTCCCTGGTCAGAATTGAGAGTTGTTTCATATCAGAATTTATTAAATTCTTAATAGAATTCGAGTTTGGAATAATATTTGAACTTTAAATGAGTAAAAAAGGTGAGGGGTGAAGGTGCACCACTGTGAAGTAAATGGATGCGCTGGATTTATAACCAACCATTATGCAACAGAATGCGATACAATAACCATTTAATCTCAACAATCTTTGAGGGGAAAAAAAAAGAAAAAAATTTGCAATAGAAATTCAGTTAATTGTGCAGCTCTGCTGGGAGGCATGTTCAGAATAATAAAATTAAATTCAGATTTGAATTTTACCTTCAGTGTGAATTTCATGATCAGTCCATAGTGGAAAACAAAAACAAAAACAGATTCACAATATCATTTTGTAGGTTGTTTTATTAGTGCAGGTAAGTGATGATACCAAATATGGAATTAGACCACACTTTAAATAACAGTCTACACAATCATGCACACATTATGACGGATGTTCAAGTCAAACTGGGACTTTTGATTGTGCAGAATAACAGAACACAATTATGAGAGAGTAAAACCTCCCTTTATTTCTCTATATAATCCGCTGCTACACTAATGCACTCATCCCAGTGTTTCACTAGAGCTTGTACACCACCAAGGTAGAACGTTTTCTCAGTACGCCGGAGCCATGATCAGACTTCCTGCTTCATGCTTGAAACGCCGGCCTCCCAAGAACTCCTTTTACAGCGTAAACATGTCAAAATGTCTTGGAGAGGTCAGGACTGTATGAGGGATGTGGCACTAACGCCCAGCCGAGTCCCTCTAATGTGTAAGTGATGTGTGTGAATGATTTTGTGTACAGATCCAACGGACAGATTTTACTCTTCTGACAAGTTTCTGTTGACTTCCACTCGCTCCAATCGCAAGAAATGTCAAGTCCCGCTTTGACTTGAACATTTCTAACTTCAGTGCTCTTAGTCAACGTTCTAAACATTTGAACAAAGAAAAAAATGTGCACTTTACAATTAAAGTGCACATTAATAAGGCTAAGTATATTATAACATATCTATTTAAAGGCCAGTTGGTCAAATGTGCTCATAGATATTAAAGCTGTAATCATTTATATGATTTTATATAAATGAATATGAATAAACTTGTATATACCTCAGTGACCTGAGGCAGCAGCAGCTTTTTAACTCCAGCCTCAATAGCGTCCATAAAACAATTTCGTGCTAAATTAGCTGCGATTGCCGCCTTCAAGTGTCACCCACGTGGAGGACATGATCAGCATGCTGTAATGGTGCTGCTGCAGGTGATGGCAGTAGGTAGGTATTGTGAGTGCGGAGGTTTAGGGAGGGAACGGTCCTGTGCTCTGTTTACAGATTAATAAAGAACTTGCTTATTAATCGTCTGCCTCGCTGTTTCCCCTGCCATCTCATCAACAAAAACAGCGACTGACAAATGTTTTAGTGCAGCATGTTTTATACATTTCATTCCCACACATCACTCTATTTGAATAGCATGAATTTGTTGTGATAGGTTTGCTTGCACACACTTTATTTTTCCCCTTGATGTTAAAGGCTATAATAGTTAACAACCAATTATTATTATAATTTTTTTTAATATTGCTATTTACACAGTACACCATATGATCAGTGTTTTATTCATAGAGCCTTTTTTTATAAAATCATGCACTGACATGTATACATCGTCGTCATCCGTCCAAGTTGTGAGTTCATTACTCGACAGTTCCAGCATCGGTTTCATGGCCGTCCGCGCTCCGCCTATACGATTTCATCGCTGGTGCCGCGTCGGTTGCTCGCGGTCTTGGTCTTGTCGAAGCAGGCGCAGTCGAGCAGCTCGTAGAGGAAGGCCAGAGTAGCGAGGGAGAGCACGGTGACGATGAAGAGGAGAAGGATTACAAAGCAGGCAATGTTCCAGCCATCATGGAAGGGGAAGACCTGCTGCACTGACGCAGCGCCAAAACCAGATACGTTCATAGTGATCTAGCAGGAGGAAAAGACTGAAACATAGGGAAATGCTGAATGAGAGAGAGAGAAAGAAGAGATCCTTATTAGCTTCAAAGAGAGAAGAAAGACAGTAGTGTTGAGGGAATAGCTGCTAATGGCTGCTATATTGCACGGCATAACGGGAACCAAATTGTCTTATGGATGTTCAACAACTCTAAAGGATGACCTGGCAGGAATATAACCCATGCGCATATGCTGGAAAATCACGTTTTTGCTACCACATGCCCTGTGTCATAGATAAAATCTTTGTTCATGTGACCCAACAGTATGCACATGATAAGGATGACCTGGATTATTTCCCTTCACTATTAAAATCCTGATTATTTATCTACAACCAGAGGTTACCCGTGGTTCTGCTCCTGTGCAGATCCTGATGCCTACTTTTACATTCGGTGAGGAATTCCTGAGACATGCCTGTGTAAACACACAATCACCGGCAAACTGTTTTTTGTTGTTTTTTTAATATGTATTATCTTGTCTAGCTAATTTTAAAGGGCACCTGTTATGTAAAATAAAATTGTGTGGATATACAAAAAAGCATATTGGGGGAAAACTTTTATTTAATTAATATTTTCCGGGCCCAAGCACTATGACATCAGTGTGTGAAGGGCCCTATTGTTTTCCCTAAGGATTTTTCCCCCCCAAATTTTTGGGCTTTATGGGGGTTCTTAACATCCTCAAAAACTCATGAAAATTGCCAGACAGGTTGGAATCTGCTGCCATTAGGATGCCTGGGAGTCTGGGTGTGGCTCGGGGCCCTCACATGAGATTTTGCTGCATAGCGCATACACACTTGCACGTATGCACATGAAACTTGGTACACATTTAAACCTCATTGAGCCGAACAACTGTCGCACTGCATGCCATGGGCTCAACTCAACACCCAACAGCTAGTCAGTTATTTTGGGTCGTTCGCAAAAACGCACCCAAAGGAATTTGATATACTCCTCCTGGGGGATTTATACGATCGCCACCAAACCGGGCTGATGTGATCAAAAGACATCGAGGATGCAAAATTGCAGAGGGATTTTTGATATCTCAAACGGGTCAGCGGTGACGATGCCTTAAACTTATGCTGAAAAGTGATTAATAACTTTCTGTGGGACATGAGGTTCAGTGACAACATAGTATGATGCTAGATAGAATCTTTTTTTACCATCATCTGGGGCTGTTTGGAGATCTAAACATAAAATTCCCTTAATTTCAAAAATTAAGTCATACTGGTATTGGGATATCCCCTTTACATGCATGTGTCCACTGTTCCTGTTGACTTTCTGGTGCGCCCGGGTTGTGATAGCACAGGGTGCTTGGGCCCGCTCATCATTGCTTGCAACTATATATTTTATTATTTTTATTCTTAAATATATATAATATGTATTATCTTGTATACCTAATTTTAAAGCGCACCTGTTGTTATGCAAAATGAAATTGTGTGTGGACATACAAAAAAAAGTATAGAGGAAAAGAACTTTTTTTTTTCCCCTTCATTTTTGTATTGTTTAAGCCCATTATGACATCATATAAGAAGATCCGCCCACTATTCCCCTAGCACAACAAGGTTTAAGGTTTTTCTCCGGATCTTAGTGCTGTGCAGCTGCCAGACCTGGAATATAATCTAGTTAGGAGTGTAATATAATCTGTGTAGTGTGTGTGTGTGTTTGTTGTCTGTGTATATGCTTGGTGCATCCCTCTGGTACTTGTAGCCATGTTATTTTAGAAAACCCCTTCTGTCTGTATAGCTGTCTGCGTAGCTCCTTATCCATCCGTCTCTCTCCATGTCTGTCACATACACACACAGACTTGCTTTTAACCACACAGACAGATGGTTCCCTGTTTTCTGTGTCCCAGATGACCTCCTCCTCCTCCTCTTCCTCCTCCCCACTGTGTCATCGCATGAGGTGCTTGTTTTGTTCCTCTGTTTGGACATCTTGAGCACAAAACCAACATAGGTCTTCTTTTATATCTACACAACCGGTATTTTTAATTAAGATTACCGGGTTTATTATTATGCGGTGACCTTGTTTATTATTATTATTATTATTATTATTACTGCAATAATGGTTATAAAATTACAAAACCCCAAATCTGCATAGCCTGTTATTTCAAGCTGAGAAACACACCTTTTTTTTCACATTGCTAGATATTAGTGAGAGTCAGTAGTCAGCAGTATCTGGTCAGCATTCATGTTGTTTAAATCCAGTTGTATCTGACTTCGCAGTATGTACGTTGTGTATTTGTTGAATCCTTTTCTATTTGCTGATGAACTAGCAGCATGTGCATGCATGGGAGGGCTTGACTCATCCTTTGTTCTGCGCAGATAACCTTATTATGGCTCCTCGTAATAAACCTGACAAAAAATAATGAACGCCATACCTGCGAATCTGAGCCGAAGTGTCCGCCCACACGTCTGGACTGTTTTCTGCCTCTGTCTCGCCTCGTCTCGTCTTGTTCGTTTCCCCCTTTCTGTTTCTTTCTTTCCCTCTCTCCACCCAGCCCCGTCCTGCTGCAATACCATTGCTCAGCATCCCTGTCCGTTAAAAGAGACGACGTCTCACACTGTGTTAATAATGCATGAAGCCTGCCGGGATTGGCTGAGCTCTGGTGGGGCTAGGATGCGTTTTAAGTAGGCAGTGATGCAGCCATTGTCCAGACTCAAAATGTGTACAAAGTATACAGAGCTATGTTTTTTTTTGTTTTGTTCCATATTTCTATTTCTTATATCTAGCTCATTTAATGGCAAGGAGCTACCTTTAGCAACCAGCGTTGTTTGTTATTGCAATCCAAGAACTGCAGATGAGGGATTTTTGTTTCTGTAAAATGCAGGTTAAAGTTTGCAGTCTAAGTAAAATTAACATCCGTGCGTGTGTGAGAGTCATCCTACACAATAACCTCGCCCCCTCCTTTCCTGTCTCTGCTTCATACATACAGCCTTCATACATACATACATTCTTTTCAAAGGTGAAGTGCAGGTTTATCCATTTTATTTTTACTTTATATTTTCTTTTAATAATTTTTATATGAATATTTTTGGGTTGTGGGATGAATCACTGGAGTTTCCATTATTTCTTATGGTTAATTCGCTCTGAAACAAAATGGCGTTCGGGATTCCCCTCGTAATTTAAAGGGTCAGAGACAACATTTTACTGAGAGATTTCCTTAGGTGCGATTACGATTTTTGGCCACATAATGGCAGTGTTGGGAAAGAGGACAGATTTAGTCAAGTGAATTGGTATGCTTTATATTGTATATTCGTGTCAAAGCTGTACAAGACTCACTTTGTCTCCGACTTACGAACAAATCCGACTTACAAACGTGCCTCTGGAGTGGAACTTGTTCGTAAGTAGGGGACTTCCTTTATATGTTAAGGAGAAAAATCGAGATAGATACAGTTGTGTTTAAAAAAAAATAGCATTCACTAACCACATCAGTCACATTTTTTGGTAGAAATTATATTTCTACATAGCAAATAATTTACTAGTAGGTGTAGTAGAGTATGGGGAAACCAACAGACCCATTTCTCATGCTTGTTGCTGATTGTGTTATTGAATCATTTATTGAAAGGGGCATGTTCAAAATAATAGCACAGTGGAGTTCAATTAAGTGAGGTCATTCATTCTGTGAAAAAACTGGTGTCAAACTGTTGGCCCTTATTTAAGGACGAAGGCAGCACATGTTGTACATGCTGGTTATAGGGCATTTCTCTCTGAAAATCTGAGTAAAATGGGTCTTTACGGACATTGTTCAGTAGAACAGAGTGCTTTGATTTAACAGTTAATTGAAAAGGGAAAATGATCAGCAAACATGATATCACATGCTTTAAAATGGCAACCAAACCTAGAAAGTGGAAAAGTGGCAAATGGAAAACTACCATGTGAATAGATAGAAGTACAGCCATAGTGGCACAAAGTACTGTAACAATTAGAAGATGCCTAAGTGAAGCCAAGCTATCAGCAAGGAACACCTGCAAAGCCACATTGTTGAAAACGCGACATGTACTGAAGAGGTTTCAATTTGCCAAAGACCACATTAACTGGCCTAAAGAAACATTTTGTGTACTGATAGAAGCAAGATTGTCCTTTTTGTGTCTAGGACCCCAAACAGACGACCCCAAAGAGTATACTGTGAAAACAGTAAAGCATGGTGGCGCTAGCATCATGATATGGGGATGTTTCTTATACTTTGGGCCTATTTATTGCATACCAGGGATCATGGATTAGTTTGAATACATCAAAATACTTCAAGTGGTCATGTAACCTTGTGCTGACAAAGAAATGCCCTCGGAATGGGTGTTTCAACAAGACCGTGACCCCAAACACATCATTAAGTGAGCAGCATCCTGGTTCCCGACCAACAAGACTAACGTTATGGAGTGGCCAGCCCAATCCCCAGACCTAAATCCAATAAGAAACTTGTTGCAGCTATAACAGCTGCCCCCCTTTGGGAGGTTTAGGAGTGTGTTTATGGGAATTTTTGACGGCCTGGCTCACAGTCTCCGCTCTAATTCATCACATAGATGTTCTATCAGGTTGAGGTCAGGACTCTGTGCAGGCCAGTGAAGTTCTTCTATTCCAAACTCGCTAATCCTTATCTTTGTCATGTTGGAACAAAAGGGGCCATCCCCAAACTGTTCCCACAAAGTTTGAGGCATGAAATTGTTCAACATGTCTTGGGAACGAAGAGGCCGAGCCCAACTCCTGAAAACCAACCCCACACTATAACCCCCCCACCAAACTTTACACTTGGCACAATGCGGTCTGTCAAGTACTGTTCTCCTGGCAACCAACAAACCCAGACTCATCCATCAGATTGCCAGACAGAGAAGTTTCAAAGGTAAAGTGCAGGTTAAATTTTGCAGGATAAAGTAAAGTAAACACCAATGTGCGTGTGCGCGCATGCTTTGCATTGCACTTGGTGATGTAATGCTTGGATGCAGCTGCTCGGAGATGGAAACCCATTCGATGAAGCGCTCTACGCACTGATCTTAAGGCCACATGAAGTTTACAGGTCTGTAGTTGTTGATTCTGCAGAAGGTTGTGACATCTATGTACTATGTGTCTCAGCCTCCGCTGATCCCACTCTGTGGAATATTTAGTAGCGAGGAAATTTCATGACTGGACTTATTGCACAGATGGCGTCCTATCAGGGTACCACGCTGGAATTCACTGAGCTCCTGAGAGCGACCCATTCTATCGCAAATGTATGTATGAAGCGGTCTGCACGGCTAAGTGCTTGATTTTATACACCTGTAACCATGGAAGTGTTAGGAACACCTGAATTCAATGACTTGGATGGGTGAGTGAATACTTTTGGTACTACACCAAACTCGCTAATCGAGTTATCATCGACACTCGCTAATGGTGTCGATGATAACGTTTTGATATGATATTATTAATATTATATTAATATAATATACATCATGCTTTTACTGAAGTGTGAATAAATATATTTTTTTTATACATGCATGCACATGTTCGGCAAATTAAACGGTGGAAAAAGCCGATTTTCCAGTCCATCCTTACTTAAAAACGTCCAGTGCTTCCTTCCCTGATCTTGTCTTGTCTTGTTCTGGGTTTTAACCTTTGCTCCTGCTTTATCTGGCGCTTCCACACAATCTCGACTCTAGTTGGAGTTCTGTAGGTTGTATCACCTACAGAATCTCTCAGAATCAGAATCTATAGATCTCTCGCTCTCTCTCTCTCTCTCTCTCTCACCTTCCCTGCCCTTTAAAGTCGACTTTTCAGCCCAGTCTTTGTCAAAAAAAAAACATTAAGTGCTTCCTTCCCTGATCAGTGACTTGCTTTGTGCTGTACAATAATGGGGGAAAGAGTGGAAACAGCAGGAAATGTGTTTTTGAACAGCAGGAAATGTGTGTTCACTCAGACTGTAGACACATCTGAATTATTTAAACGTGAATTTTGCATAAGAGGTCACCTTTAAATTGTTACATCACGTCTTTTATTCATTGCATATTAAGAGAGAAATCGTTTTTAAATTCCTCGTCTAGAACCTTAATTAAACTTAATAATCTCCATCAGATTTCATGTTCCTTTTGATTTCATTTATATGACTTATCTATAAACATAGATAAAAAAAACGTCATCATTACTGAATAGTTGTTGCAGTTCTTCATGCCCTTTTATGTCTTTGTGTCTATCTTTTTTCTTTCTTTCTTTCAGACTCCACTAATGGATCCTTCAATCTCAAAGCTCTCTCTGGAAGCTCAGGCTACAAATTTGGCGTCCTTGCACGAATCGTCAACTACATGAAGGTAACTCAACCATTAGAGACGTAATCCCTAGTGAGTCACGCCACATATCACTTGAGCAGTTCTGCAAACTATAAAAACTGCACAAATTAGCTTTCTACACAAGAGCGCAAAGCAGCTCAGCCAGACTGCGCCAATTTACACACGAGTGCAGCAGTGTATCCGGAGTACAAATAATTTGGCATCTGGGAAAACAGATGGTCTTAGTCGAGGTAGCTGCTGAAGAATCTGACCACCTGGGGTAGAAAGCTGTTCTGGAGTGTAGCACTAATGTCCTGAATGCTTTCACATGTTAACTGTTGTAAATCCGGCAGCAAGGTGAAGCACATGGTTGTGCTGCTCCCTCAAAGCTCGTGTTTTTGGAGTTTTTTGGCCATGTTCTCCCAGGGTTTCCTCAGGGTCTGTGTGGAATCCTCGCACTACTGTGTTGTCCGTGAAGTGGATACACTGGCATCCCGTAAATGTATTTATATATATATGAAGGCATAGTTGTATTGAATTTTCAGGTGTGACAGAAGAGTTCAAGGTGGAGGTGGGTCTGCATCAAGGATCGGCTCTAAGCCCCTTTTTTGTTTGCTCTGGTGATGGTCAGTATGATATATGAGTTTAGACAGGAGTCTCCCTGGACTACGATGTTTGTAGATGACATTGTGCTTTGTTGCGAGAGCATGGAACAGGTGGAGGAAAATTTGCAGATGTGGAGGTACGCTCTGGAAAGCAGAGGAATGAAGGTTAGCTGCACCAAGATGGAATACATGTGTGTGAATGAGAGGGACCCAAGTGGAACGTTGAGGCTACAGGGAGCAGAGGTAAAGAAGGTGCAGGACTTCAAGTACTTAGGGTCAACGGTCCAGAGCAACGGAGAGTGTGGAAAGGTGAAGAGGCGGGTACAGGCAGGTTGGAATGGGTGGAGAAAAGTGTCAGATGTGTTGTTTGATAAGAGTATCACCGAGAATGAAAGGAAAGGTGTACAGGACAGTGGTGAGACCAGCGATGCTCTACGGCTTTTCTGATTGGTCAGAAGTGGTTAATTGAATTTTCTAACAGTAGGCTAAATCAATAGGTTGATTGAAAAAATCTGTAATTGTTTACATGTTTTTTTTTTTTACACTGAGGAGACTTAACATTGTCCTATTGTATGTTTTCGTGACTTCTCTAGAACATGAGGAGATGCACTTATTACAATTTTTTTTCCTACATTAACACCAAGAGAGAGCAACAGGAAAGAGGAAACGACTGTGTAGTTGTTTTCATCCAGGTCGAGACTGTAATATTTCACAGCATTAAATATCTCTATTAACCCGAAAAAGTATTACAACGTAGTGTGTCAAGCAGAACCAAACATTTCAGACCATGCCGTTATAGGGAATTAATCAGCTTCAGGTAGCGATGAGAACATCTATAGGTTTCTCCTCATTACATATCAGTTACACTCTTGTAGGTATAATGGGTGGTCGATTCAGTTTTGTATCACGATTCTCATGTGTGGCAATTCATGTACAGGGGGTAAGTCCTGAAATGAAATATTTACACACCATACTGACACAGCACTAATTTAACTGAATGCTGTCTCTCTTTCTCTTTCTTTCCCTCCAAGACCAGGCATCAGAGAGGAGACACTCATCCTCTCAGTCTGGAAGAGATTTTAGATGAGACCAAGCTGTTGGACATCGGCTTGAAGCAGAAGCAATGGCTCATGACCGAGGTGGGTTATGTATTAATTGTACGGACTAAATATTTTACACAGAAAAGTAAAAATATAGAGACAATAGGTTCATGAACAAGTTGCAGGGAGTCACGTGATCACTGAAACGTTAATCATGATTAACTCAGCATCTAATTGCATCTAAAGGTGTAACTAAGTAGCAATAGCTGGTATATTAATTTGTCCTTTCACACTCAAAGCGAATATTTCATTAACATCGTTAATAGTTAAAAAAAAAAAAAAAAAAAAAAAAACATTTTTCGTTTTGTTGTTCTGCCCTAGGCCTTGGCGAGTAACCCCAAGATAGATGTGCGTGAAGGGAAATATGCCTTTAAACCTAAATACCATCTGAAGGACAAGAAAGCACTGATCAGACTGCTGGATAAGCACGATCAACAGGGTTTAGGAGGAGTGCTGCTGGACGATGTGGAGGAGGGGCTGCCCAACTCTGCCAAGGCCATTAAGGTACAAAAGCTTGTTTTTATTAGTTCAAATAAGAAAATAAGATGGTCCTGTCATTAGGGGAAACTAGCTGACTGGAGTGTGCTATCGATATCTCTGTTAACTCTACCTGTACTTGGAGGATAATATAACATTACAGCTGAATTGCCAGTCTTATATTATTTGTACGAGTCTTACACTGTCTTATCAGCACTTTCCGTTCAGTGCTACTGTCTCCTCAGTCACTTCTGTGCAAATGTAAACGTGTTCCATCAGTTCATTTTTAACTGCGAGTAAAACTTAACACCCCACTTGTGTTTTGCACGAAAGAAGAGCATCGTGTAATAATTAGTTTTTTTGTGGTCTGAGGGTGAACCTGATGCCGAAGCAACTCCACGGCAGAGCATAAACAGAACCGTTTGGAAAAAAGAGAAGGAGAATCATTTGTAAAGAGAATGGTGACTGGGCATGGATTCATCACTATGAGTCTTGAGAGTGAACGGAAACATCCTTAATCGCCGACCAAGAAATAGTTCAAAAGTCAACCATCAGCTGGAAAATTCATCAATGCTTACAGTTTTCTGGGGACCAGTATTGGAACATTATCAGGAAAACGGTTCAACTATCAACAGCGCTCGTTACAGTGAGAAGCTTGAAGAGCTGAAGCCTGAACTTCGGATTAAACACAGAGGACTGATGTACAAGGGCGTTTTGCATCCGTCTTATAGTCAATGATCTCGGTCTTTCGAACTTGTTTGATCAGCCCTACGGGGACGAATAGTCACTTCTGATGAGGAAGTGAAGACAGCGGTGCATTCGTGGGTCGCCGCTCAGCGCAAGACTTTTTTTAATGAGCGAATACGAAAGCTTGTTGACTGATGGACAAAGTATATTGAAAACCAGGGGGATTATGTCGAACAATTTGTCTTTCCTAAAAAAATTTATTGTAACTAATTCAACAGCCAGAGTGTGGATAATTTTCGACTCACCCTCGTAGTTTAACTGTTAAGGGATTTGACTTGGTAGGCGAGCTCATGACGTAATACCCAACATACCATAAACATTTTCTTTTCCCTTAAGTTCAAATAAATTTGAATGACATTCATGTGGAGAATACATGTCAATGCAGGGAACTTAATAATTAGACATAAACAGCAGGTGAGAAAAACAATGGGGCGCATCTTCCTCCAAGAAGCGTTCTCCTAATCTGTGTAATGATCAATGCTTATAAAGCATCACATATCCGCCAAAGGCTGTGATGTGAAGGTCAGGGAACAGCTCGTGCTATATTAAGTTAACTCTGTTTGTGTGCAGGCTCTGGGAGATCAGATCATCTTTGTGTCCAGACCTGACAAGAAAAAGATTCTGTTCTACAATGACAAACACTGTCACTTCGAAGTAGATGAAGGTAAGTGATCACACCATGTAAATGCATGAACACAGTCTGTCCAATCAATACTGCTTTGAAGGTGTGCTTCATAAACGTTATGTGGTTGTTCTGTTCCTCCTCAGAGTTCCAGAAGCTGTGGCGTAGTGTTCCAGTGGATTCCATAGACGATGACAAGATTGAGGATTACCTGAAGAGACAGGGCATCTCATCCATGAAGGATACAGGACCAAAGAAAATTGTGCGTTTGCATCATATACACGTCTCTAAACGTTTAATTTATACTTAAATTATTATTCCACAGACATTACTGTCCCAGCGGTCGCTATAGAAACACTTTCTGGCCAATCAGAATATAGCATTAACCAGCACTCTGTACAACTTTCCATAATCAGCTATCATGATCTCCTCCGTTTGTCTTACAGACGCCAGTCCAAAAGAGGAAGAAGCCAGCAACACAGAAGAAGAGACGGTTCAAGACTCACAACGATCATCTGAATGGTGTTCTGGAGGACTACTCTGACGGAGTCCCTAAGAAGTGACCCGTGTTCATAAACGTTCCACACGAGTTGGGATAAGGACTCTGTGTGTACACTGTATCTCGTTGCCAAAACCACATAGAGACAGAGACAGAGTTCTAATGTGAAATGAGTGTAAATATTTTCTTTTTGTGCCAGCACTTTAACGTGTATGTTGAAGGCTCTTTTTTTTTTTTTTTTTAAATAAAACTTTACAATCACTTATTGTGGATAATCTTTTTTTTATAAATGAGTAAAAATATATATGTATATTTATATAGCATTGTAAGCGTTATGTAGGTAAGATGCGTTTTATGCAAAAGACACTTTCGTAAAAATGATGGTGGTTAACGCCAGGGACCTACAACATTACCTTCTACACTCACTCACTCATCGTCTCTACCGCTTAATCCTGTATACAGCGTCGCAGGGGGCCTATCCCAAGAGACTTGGGGCACAAGGCGGGGTACACCCACCCTGGACAGGTTGCCAATCCATCACAGGGTGCACACACTACGGGTAATTTGGGATCGACAGTTAGTTTAATCTGCACGTCTGCAGGACTTTTTTTTTGTGTCTCAAGTCATTTCCCTTCATCATTTGCAATAAATTTGAAGAATGTTGCAGTATTAGGGAAGCAAGTCCAGCATTTGGAGAGGGTTAGTGAGCATGAGAGCTGTGTAGTTTCTGTAGGGAACGTCACGAGTGGTATTAAGTGTTGAATGGGTGATGACTGAGAGGCATATTTGCACAGCTAAAGCTAATGCCTACAAGAGCAAACCTCTTCTCCATTTTACGTTTCCCCTCAGTAAAGCGCTATACACTTTTAACAGTCAGGGGTAGGTCAAGAGTAACTTTGTAGAGGTGTATAAATTAGCAAAGGGGATGTCTGTAATATGCTCTGGCCCCATCCCAACGTAGCTTACGCCAGGTTATGGTCGTTGAACCATTGGATGTCCAGGTGGTGTTTAAAAAAAAACAATGTGACCTTTATAGATAATTGGATTACTTTTGAGGGCAAGACTGACCTGTTAGGGCAGGGTGGTGGTAATCCCACTCACAAAGGTGCTGCCCTCATTTCTTTCAGCATAGCTGATAGTCTAAGGAACAGGCTTAGGCCATGGAGCAGACAAATAGGCTAAAGTGACTGGACCATGCACTAGTTACACTGAGTTGGCACTCAGCTTCCACCAATACTTTTTAAAAACATACATTTCGATTGGAAGTAGCAGATTCCATCTTAAACCTGGTTGTGTCTTCGGACAAAGCATTAATTTTTGCGAGACTAATATTCATTTAGAAAATCCAGAAGACCTTCTGAGAACAGATGTTCTGCCAGATGTTCATAGATTCAATAGAGGTATGTAACGGGAATCTCCTCATAATGTTCTTGGTCACAATTAGTTAATTATAGTTAATTAAATAATCACACTTTAAAAGTCTGCAGTTATCTTAAATCTAAATATAAATATGTAATTGAAAATATTTTATGGAAATTTTATGAAAGTGATAATTTTTTAATCTATTTGTTATGAATGACCTCTCATGGCCAACCTGCATAACCTGACCCTTATTCTTTTTTTTAATAATGTAGCAGAATTAACTAGAAATAAGCCACACAAACACCAATAACTACTGTACTAGTGATGACATCATAATTTTGTTGTTGTTGTTGTTGGCAATATCAGGCAAACAAATGGACTTTAATACCAGAAATTTTGATTTAGGTGATTCTATCAGCGCAGTGATTAGAATGTTTTCCTTTTCAAGACACTGAACTAATTTCAGTAATTTCTTCAGCAAAATTAACATGGACCCAAGCCTGGATGAAATTGATTGTGTGGATTGATTGTCTGCTGTAGCGACCCCTTGATGGGAGCAGCCAAAAGACTAACAACAACAACTCGATCCTGTACCTCCATCTTTATTTAAACAGATAATGCCAGAAATAATTTGACCATCTTCTCCACTTTATCATGTATGCAGGGTCAGGACCTGGAGCCTATCCCAGGAGATTTAGGGCATAAGGCAGAGTACACCCTGGAGGGGGTGCCAATCCATTGCAGGGCACATACACACGGGCAATTTGGGAACGCCAATTAGCCTAATCTGCAGGTCTTTGGACTGTAGGAGGAAACACACAAAGCACAGGGAGAACATGCAAACTCGATGCACACACAGACGTGAATTGAGCCTGGCTAGGAATCGAATGTGGACCCTTGAGGTGCAAGGCGACAGTGCTAACCACTACACCACCGTGCCACCTGCTGTGCTCATACCTACAGAGGAATAACATTGATGGTACGGTACTGTATGTATCAGTCAGGATTTTGGTTACATCATAGCAGAGAGGCAGCACAGGTTAAAGTGCTAAATGTCCTACTACTGGCCTCTGTGCAGGGTTGTGTCTTCTTGCCTGTGTTGTTTGACCTCTGAGGAGCTTTTGATACCACTGTTCATGCTATGCCCCTTGATAGATTGGGGAACGCTGTAAACATTGTAGGAGCAACATTTTAACATAAACATATCAATTTTAAAATGGTGACTTCTCTATGCATACTGACATTTGGTGTTCCGCAAGGTTTTCTTTTAGGCCCATTGCTATTTTCGCCGTCATTCATAGGTATGGTATTAGGTTTTTATTAAACTGTCATCAACATAATGAATTTGAATAATATACTAAAAGACATTAGACACTGAATTAAATTCCTTTTCTTTAATTCTGACATACAGTAAGAAGTGAGTGTTCTTCACAAAGTGACTGGACGGACTTTCTGTTTCATCATGCAGCAGTAAAGTACCTTGCTGTGATCATTGACTCACTTTGACTTACATTTATTGTAATCATGTAGATAATATTAATAGGTTAGCTTAGAATTAGTATTGCTTAGAATTATCATGTCATTACATGATGCAGAAAAACTAGTTTATGCTAGCTAGTTTAACACCTCTAGGTTAAATTTATTCTAGTTTAACTTTCTAGATTTACCACAAAGTACATAAACAAGTTCCAGTTAGTCAAGGATGCAGCAGCCAGAGCCATCTCAGCACATCACCCCTATCCTGTCCACACTGTCTCAGCTCTCAGTTTAATTTTACCTTAATTTTCTTATTCTTTTGATCTATAAAGCACTGGTCTCGTGGCACAATACCTCAGTGAATTTCTGGTATTATATGATCCGTCATGCCTACTACAAAGGTACAGGCTATTTATTTATACCTTGTATAATGAAAACTACAGCAGGGGCCAGAGCTTTTTCTAACAAAGCACCACAGTTTAGAGCTGTAATCGGGCCATAAAAGTTAGGCCCAACAGGGCCCAAGCCCGACAGATTTTGGCCCGAGCCCGACAAGTACATTTTGATTGAAATGTACCGTTTACAGCCCGACATTATTTAAATGTGCGCAAGCACACAGCTCCTTTGCCTTTGGTCAAGAATGAGTCATTTATACATGTTTTAACATAATTTATTTATGACTAATGTATAAGCTACAGACAACTTGGAAGTTTGAACAAAAAATAAAAAAGCCCTCTGTAACATCTCAGCACTCTAAATAAGTCCAGGCATACAGTACACTTACCCTATAAATAGGCCAACAATAGTCCCATAAAAATAAGTATTTCTTTACAAATTAAATTAAGATAAATGAAAAATTAAGATGTGCATTTGGCAATAACGAAATTAATATAAAGGCTCCGCGGGATAATCAAAACGCATCACATGACTGCTCATTTACCGCGCAAGCCCGAGCCCGGCCCGAGCCCGTGTAAAATTATATTAATTAAGCCCGAACCCGACCGAACCCGTCGGGTCCCGTCGGGTTCGGGCAAAGATCTTCAGCTCTACCACAGTTTTGGAATAGTCTTCCAGTGTTTGGGACATAGACACAGCTTCAGTCTGTAAGTCTGTGCTAAAAACAAATGTAAATTTTATTTGTCACATACACAGTCATTCACAATGTGATATGAAGTGAAATGCTTATATGATGACCTAAAAATTTTTACTTGAAAATGTGAGTTTCCAAGTAAAAATATAAAGTATGAAATAAGAGATTGTTTTTTTAATATTAAAAATATAGAAAACTTTTAGCTGTAAAAAAATACAACATTTACATTATGTACAAATAATAAAATACAATTGAATTGAAATGGAATTGGGATATGGAAACCATTTCCAGTCATGATGAGCAACACAATGTGCAGATGTGCAGAATACTATAATGGTTAAAGTTCCATGGTGTGCAAATGTGCAGATATGTTAATATGTAATGTGTAATGTGCATTGTGATGAGTAGTGAGATTATTTTGTGTGAGAAAGCAGATCAGAGTGTTTAGTCTAGTGTCAATGTGGTGTTATGTGGTTTGTTAACAATGTAATGACTTGTCGTCTTACTTTCCAGGGAGCTCTTATATCTGTTTCCTTCTGGTTCTCCTTTTTAGTCATGTGACTATAACAGTTATATGACTGTGAGCATAACTAATTATGTTTTTCTCGGGTTACAATTTTAGCATGGCAAATGTGGAGATATATTGCCATGGCTCTGTTCTAAAGTCACAAATAATTAAAGAAATAAACATATCTCTCTCTAAGGTTTGAATCGAATTTTCTGTCTAAAACCCCATGAAATAATGATATAGCGTTTTATCGTTTTTCGATAACGTTGCTGAATAACATACTGGGTTATTATCACTCATAAACATTTGCTATAGGTACATAAACAAGCTCACAGCCTGAGAAGCACTTTGCTTGCACAGCTGATAAAGGCCTTTAGTACATAATATATGGTTATATTATATACTAAATTAATATGGAGAGAGCATCCTGCTGTACCATCTGCATGTATGCACCCTGCTTCTCTCTCAGATTCACACATTTGGACCTCTCAATTTCCCTTATCACGCCACTGAATATAATTTGATATACACATACTAATCCACTCAGACCTATTATGATTTTTCTTTTCTTTGCACTCCATTAAACACACACAGACATTCACTTGTACTTACATTTTGGACACTGATACTCTAATAGCTGAATTACAGACACTGATAGTGCAAGTACTGTATAATGTTAATAAATAGTTTATTCTTTATTTTTGTGGAAGGAAAAAGTGTGACTGGGTTAACATGGGAAACTCCAGGCACTATTTTAAAACCTGGGGTACTATAGCAGTACTTCGAGTTTGCTCATCCTAATTTATTTGTGTTCATGTTGATTGGATGATGTTTCAGTATTATGTGATGTGGCATTGTAAAAACAAATCGATCGGATGTAGATTAAGATAATGGGAATGCTCGATAGGTGAAGGAATATGTAGAGTAAGCAATTATTTTAAGTTAAAAATGCTCTCCATGGCTTTGCACTGGAGTAACCAAATCGAATCATGTACCGTTCAGTTTGCATAAGACTTTGAAACCTATCATGTCTGAGAAAGATCACACAAAATAAAAAAGATTTGTCAGAATATTAAAAAAGAAAGGCAAACTTCTAGGTTTTTCATCAAGCTTTCCAGGTTTTTTTTGTTGTTGCCAAAACTCACTGAATTGTTCAGTTTATTAAAATTATGTTTAAATGTCTGTTGTATTAATAAAATCCTAATAAAATGGCATTGCTTGTATAATAAAAAAAAAACTGTATAATGCACAATTGCACAAGTAGGGTTTATAGCACAATGTGTCATTGTCATAGAATATTCTGATGTAAGTTCAAAGATAAGCAAGGCAACCAAAACATCTTGGAATTAATCATTACCTTTAGTACAACATTAAACCAAAGCAGTGAAGGTGGTTGGTTTTTTGGGAGCAAAACCTGAAAAATAACGAGTAGTGCATGATCTTAAAAATCCCAAAAGGGGACATCTTTGCTTTTTCTTATTGGCTAATTTCTCCTATCACTTCCACTAGATGTCACCCCTCTTCTTTAAATCACTACATCAACCAATCAGGTCAAAAAGACCTCAGAAGATCTCACCTTTGATTCCTCATCTCTATTGATGCACACACACACCTCATGTGTGTATAAACTGTGAGTTTTCCCTGTTAATCTAGCAAGACTTTGACTTTTTCTCGAACAATCCTGAACAGTTCTTTGGATAGCCTGATACATCTATCGGACTCACTGCCTAGATGAAAGAATATGTTTGCGGGTCGAGATCCAGAGCAACTTACAGTACTACTACTTATTATTGGGAAACGAGTGAAACAAATGTATTCTTTACTTTACTTGTTTCCCAATAATAATCTGCAAACCATCACTGAAAAACCCCAGGACTTAAGGCTTAAGGTTGTTTGATAACAACACACTTCATGTCAAGTTAATTTTAGCGGCATGGTCACCATTCAGTATTTTCTCTCCAGGTTACCTTAAGACCAGCGGCATTATTAAGCTGAATAGTAGCATGGCTGTGATGGGGTTGTAGGCATGATGGTGCAGCCTGAATGCTGAATAAATCACAACCGTGCTGATATTCAGTACAACAGCTCTAGACAGTAAGTGACCGACGGATAGTGTAATTAAAAGGGGTGAAAGTAGTTTTAAATTCTTACTGATACTATGTAGCCAAAAGATCAAAAGATCAAAAGATCCAGCTAACATCTGGATTCCAAATAATCCAAATAGCATAAAATTGAAAGCTATTGCCTTATGCAGAGTGTAAGTTAGAATCACTTGTTCCATACACAAGATGGTGCTATTGATCAGGGATTATAGAGGGATTTGGGATTCAGCCTTGTGTTAGAAAGCTAGTTAGCAGTGACCAGAACAACATGGACAGTTCAGACACAATTTGGAATGACTTAGAAGCATTTATTAAGGAGACAAAGTGTTGGGTAAGATGACTTGATGTGTTTTCTTGTTGAAAGTGCTTCCGTGACTGCTTTGAAATGGGCGTTTTGATAGGCAGCTGCTGCCTCCGATCTGTGTGTGTGTGTGTGTGTGTGTGTGTGTGTGTGTGTGTGTGTGTGTGTGCGCTACATGGGTGCTTCATCTACTTGCTTCATAGTCCAAAGACATGCATTGTAGACTGATTGGTCTTTCCAGACTACATGTAGTGTGTGTGTGTGTGTGTGTGTGTGTGTGTGTGTGTTCCTCTGTAGGTTGCAAGAAGATTGGGGTCCTTGCAGCAGTGACCCATGGCATGAAGTCATACTGTAGGTCACTGAAGCCAGCCATTATTCGTGATGCTGCCTTGAATGGATGGATGCTTTCAAGGAATCTTAAAGATAAAAAAAATTAAATAAAATGTCAGCAACAATAAAACTACATTCCCTGCTGCTCTTTTTAAAATCATATAAATCTAATTAAGCATCAATTTTTCAAAGGGAGGGCGGGAGGGGTAGATGGGAATGCTCTCCATTCAGAAATTACAGCAGCTGCACTATCAATAGTACCTGCTTTCGGATATTTAAAAAAATGGTTACTAATATTACCCTTTTCTTTGCTTTATCAAAGGGAACTGTATTTCAGCTAATCTACTATTATATAAATCTAGTATTTTTTTAATCAAATTTTAATTGTTTATTCAATGAAATTTTCAGTGGAGTCTCCATGTCGGCTCTTCATAGAGCCATGGGGAAAACACCAGGAGGACAGAGAACTCTAAACTTTGGAATATGTCAGTGCCATCAGGGAAGAAAAAAAATCATAGATGCCGTAATTCAGGTCATCAGCTGAATTCATTTAACTGCCACATAACATTGCTGAGTCTAGACCTGAGCAACTGAAGCAACCCCAGATATACCATAACACTGTCTCCAGATGCTTGTACAATGGACACTATGATGAGTGCATCGCTTTATGAACTTCCCTTCTTACCCTGACGCACCCATCACTCTGAAATACAGTCAATCAGGTCTCATCAGACCACATGACCTTTTTCCATTGCTCCAAAGTTCAATGCTTATACTTCCAAATTGAAGCTTTTTTTTCCAAATGAGTCTCACTAACAAGTGTTTTCTCATGGCCACACAGCTATTTTGTCCCAATCTGGTGAGTTCCCATCACACTGTGTGGGGAAATGTTCTTGCTTACAAATCACAGCCTCACAGATTGCTTAAGTGACCTTTGTTCATGATTTTTCTCTTTCCTACAATGCTGATGGTTTCGTGTTATCCATCCAGGTTTTAATAATGTGTTGGACAGTTAACTCAATCATTTCAATTCTCCTAGTTGTTTAATTTCCTTGATGCAAAGCCAATAATTTGACCCTTTTTTTGTCTAGCCAGTTTACGTATATTTTAAAAACCAATATTGCACATTCTAATTATAAACTTTATTATTATATTAACTTTAATCCCCACAAGTGATTTCCAAGATGCCAATGCACTAATAGCAGGACAAAAACAGCACAACTTGCCTAGCAAATCAGCTTCTACTTCAGCTAGTCATAGGTCGCATGCTGTTCATCCTTGAGAGACATTGCTTGGCATTTGACATTGCTTCCTCACAGTCCATTTCAGTAATTTATTAGGTACTTAGCGAGTCAGTAATAGCAGTGAAGCCTGAACAGCAGTTCCATAATCTCAGACAAGGACACGCACAGGCCTTGACACACACATCTGTTTTTGTCATATTTTTTAAAACAACATCATAAAATTTTAGAAAGACTAGCAAAGCTTATTTCACTAGCCTCTTCTTGCTAGTAACAAAATTATTAGCTATTTAAAATCTCACGGGAAACTCTTGGATAATCAATATGTTGTGGTACATGTAAAGCAATACGATGTTTCTTGGCACAATGTAAACGTGTCTTTTACAGTATTTGACAAAAGGGAAAAAAATCCAGCATTGCAGATCACTGTCCTTGCTTATAAAAAGCATGCTCACAACATGATGCTCCCACCACCATGCTTCGCCTAGGGGTTTCTGCCATTATAAAGTGCTTTTTGCCAAGCCCAAACCAACTGTTCTGAGGCTGAAAACCTTTTTGTCTCATCGAACTGAAGAAACCATTTCATAAGTCTGCAAATAAATATTTATCATATCTTGTTTGCTACTGATCTGCTCTTCTGTTAATAGAAGAGAAGTCAACAACACCTTTCTGTCCTCTGGTCTCTGGACCACAGTAAATTTAAAAAGATTCCAGGAAGTGGTTTGCTCATTGGATCCTATGAGGTAGAATTGGAAATTGGGTCATGGCCCAAACTGCACAATATCCATTCATAAGCAGCTACAATTGATACTGATGCATTTAGAAGGTAATTGATTGCCAGACAATGTGTTTTTGGAAAGAGTTTCATGTCTGTATTATTCTGCCGCGGCTCAAGTAAAAGGTTTGCCCATTTTTTAGACACACACAACACAACATTTTGTCTGAAGTGGTTCTGTTTTGGGGTGTCAACTGTAACAAAGAGTGGCAATTGCTGCCTAGAAGTGTGACATAATCATTGCCTGCGGTCTGGGGAAGTTGAGTTGGCCAGTCAGCAAGTTAGCAAGCTTAATATGTAGTTGTTTACCCAGACACAGCTGTTATAATTCTTGGGAAATCTGGCCTGAAAATTGGCATACATTTGAGCAATGCTTACTTGTCTGCTTTCAAGAGCCAAGTTGTGTGGGAGAGGAAGTACTAGAGGTCTATAATAATCTCAGCAGTGAATATGATGATGTACAAGGCAAGAAGCTTTCAGAAACACTAGCTGCCTTACAGAAATACTGAGAGCTGTTTATTTTTACATTATCGTGTCGGGGCTCCCATGTATAACGAACAAACCGGAAGTGAAAAAATCTTTATGCCAAAAACACATAACTATGAATTTCGAGAAGCTGAAGATCTTATGTTATGAGGAACGATTTTATTGTTTGGTGAGAAGGACACTGCACTGCGATGGAAGGTACTTTCTGCCAACTTAGATGCAAACAATTGATATATGGAATGCAAACAAGCACTTGCAGTGACCTATAGTGTTAATGCAGAGCCCTGAAGTGATGAAGTCAAGAGAACGGGTCACTTTGTTAAAGGATGTTTGGAAGCTGAGAACAAACAAGAACAGCCATAGACAGCACCAGTCAAAGAAATGTCCTTTGTACAATTTATATTGCAACAGTGAAAAAAGTAGAGAAGAAACAAATCCTTCAATGACGTGCAGATTGAAAGGTTTCTGTTAAAACTGAAAATGAAGCAAGTACAGGTGTAGATACTTTGCTTATTGGCTCTATGTCAGGCACACAAATCAGATACAGGCTGGATAACCAGAGCATAGGTGGTAGGTTAGTCATCCTTAATCTTGGCATTGGTCCTCAAGGTAAATATTTGACCTCAATGACTTTCCATTTGACCTCAGAGTTCCATTTATGCTACAAAAGAATGACACTGAGAGACTATGGTCGAACATGCATCACACCACAAGGTGAAGTCAAGCTGCATGCCCAGAGGCATTGTAAACAAGCTCACCTGGACTTCTTTATCACCACAGCATCTAATATTTCCCTATTAGGCTGACAAGCATGTGTACTGCTGGACCTGATAGCAGATTAGTAAAATAGCAGCTTATGCATCACTGAAAAGAAAATGGAAAGTGCCAAAGAGCTTACATTTAAAAAAAGTAAACTCCAATACACAGCCAAGAAGGTGAAGTACTTACGAGACATGATCAGTGACAATGGAGTTAAGCCATATGGCTCCAAAGTTGCAGCAGCTTTAACCAACACTGATATAAAGGCACTTTAACGCCTACTAGGGATGACTGGATATCTGTTTCAAATACATTCGGTGTAAACCCACACTTACTGCATCATTAAGACTGCTGCTCCAAAAAGATTTTAGTTGGCACCTGAACAGCAAAGCAACAGGGGCATTGCTGTAGCCCTTTGCCCATAAAATTAGTATTGATTCCTCCAAGGGTGGAATTGGTGCCTTCTTCAGGCAGGACAGACAAACAGTAGTATTTACGTCTAGAGCAGTGTCCGATGCTGGGCAGACTTTCCTCAAATAGGGAAAGAATAGCTGGCCCATGTGAAACAGCCCATGTGAAACTTTATTCAGACCACAAGCCCTTTGGGGGAATCCTGTCAAAGCTCATGTACAGCTCCTGCTCAAAATTCAGATATATAACATCTGTAAAAAAAATAAAAAATAAAAAAAAACTCAAAATTCTACCCCAACACATGTGACAGAAGAATGTGACCTGGGTGAAGAAAAAGTCATAAAGTGAAAGAAGTGTATTATTTATACAGTAAGGCACTTCCTGAAAACTGCTACCACTGCAGACAGAGGTGCGGTTGCTCATACAGTATCTCTCCACAGGCCAAGATCCTGGCCGCAAGTAATATGTTCCTTGTAAGCACAAGCATACTTGCCCATATGACATTCTCTATGAAGAAGATAAACTAGTTAGGGTTGATAAGTGTGTGGTGACAAGTTTTGCAGCGCCTACAGTACATACAACAGGGCCAAAGAATACAGTGTTCACGGACACATGCATTTTATAATACTGTATATGAGCCAGATCTAAGTGAGCCTGTATGCAAACTGGTAGAATCCTGCATCCCATGCCAAGAACAACTTCCTGCCAACCACAAGGGACTACACTCCAACAGTCCATTTCTGAAGTATGGAAAAACGTATCCGCTGACATCTTGGTTTCAGTGAGTATCTATTCCTCTTGTTTGTAGATTATTTTTCCAAGGATTCTAGAGTCCTAAAGCAGTGATTGCCAGGCATGGAATACCTGATACACTGAGAGCTGATAATAAAGCGTTTGGAAGGGCTTAGTAAAGTTTGCTGCCATGTTGCTCACTCTATTCTAGGTTTTCTCCAGAAACAATACTTCACACTGTCAAAGCCATAGGAAAGTCTGCTATGCAGTACGTAGTTGATCCCAGTCTTGATCTTGTGCACCTGCAGAATACACCTGTGACAGATCTGCAATACCCAACAGCCCATCTCCTCTTGTTTCTTATGCTGAGTGAATTCCAATCATCAAACCATCTGGAGTTCAGTTTTGCTGAAGCAGAAGACATTTCAGATCAGGTAGAACATCCAGGTATGGCCAACTGCAAGATAGTTCCAGCCTTTCTAATTAGGTTATGTACAAAGACATTGTTTGGATCATGCATAGGATGACACCAACACCTGAAATGGACATTGTGCCAGATGTGACTACTATAGGTAGTGCATTAATTTGTTATTGGCACTCAGAATGTCACAATATGTTTAGGGTTAAGGTTTAGGCTTAGGATTCTAAATAAGCGGCTGAAGACAATGACGGTTATGTTTTGGGTTCAGGTATGGGAGACGCACTAAATCCTATTTAAGATTAATGGTGTCAGCTAAGATTAAAGTTCCCTTTAACCCAACGATATCCTAAATTGTGAGACCCGTCATCAGTAGTAAACCATAGAGTCACAGGGTGTTTCGGCCTTTCATTACTAGAGACCCTCATCCATCCACAATATGTTGGTTTTATTCAAAGCCATTGTGCTGAGTACAACTAAAACATTATATTGTTCTGCTTTATAAGGAAATCATTTAAAGGTAATATCAGAGAGGTTCCTACTTGTAGGATATACAGCACTCCTTGTACTGTACTCTACCACAATGAACTCCTACAAAACGCCCCTTCATAGACATGCTTAATTGTTGTTTCCTTTATCTTTGAGAAAACTCACTGTGAGGGGTATTGACTGTATTAAATGAGTGAATGAGTAAACACACTATCATAACCTGCCAACCCATCCAGAATCCTGGATGCCTAATTTTCCCCTGATATGCTTCAGATCTGTTGCAGCCCTTACCAGGATAATGTGTGAATGGTAATGAATTCTGATCATCAAGGGTTTTTGATCTTGCAGTCCTCCATTGACACCTCAAGGAGCATTGTCCCATTGGAAAAGCCAATCCTCTGAGTTGGGGAACATAGTCTTAGCTGAAAAAAGCAAATGTTCTTCCAGGATAACCTTCTATGTGGCTTGTTTCATGCGTCAAATCTGCACTGTTCCAGCCATCCTGAAGCACCCAAATATCATCACCAATTGTCCTACACATTTCACATTTGGTGCGAGACATTGCTGCTTGTAGGCCTCTCCAGGTTCTAGCCAAGCTGAGAAAATAACCTTACTCCAGTTCTCTACGGTCCAATTCCTGTGCTCTTGTATAAACCTCATCTTCTTTGCTTCTCATTAATGAAGGCTTTTTTTCCTGTCTTTCCATGACTTCAGCCTCACCTCTAGGAGCTTGTTTTGAATTGTCCTTGCCATGCACTTCACCCCAGCTTCAGTTTGCCACTGTGTTTGAAGGTCGCTTGATGTCAACCTGTGGTTGTTGAATGACATTCAAATGTGTTTGACATCATCCCTGTTAGTAGAGTCCTTTTTGCCCTTGGCCAGTCTGTAGCTTTGTTGTCCCCAGTGTACTTTGTCGTCCCCACTCCACTGCTACCACTGTTTTTAACATCCAGCTGGTAACATTGCAAGACTACAGAGATGATCAAAGCAGTGGTTTTTATACTTTTGTTCATTAAATAAGATTTGATTCAGGTGATGGTCTAATCAATACCTCATAAAGCTGAAGGAGATGTGCTTGTGTTGGAATTCAACACACACTGGAATGGAAAGAAAAAAATTACATTGGTTTCTTTTTTTCTTTTTTTTTCCAGAGCTGTGTGTTAATAAGCAAAACAGAAACTTAATGTTGTGTTCTTTATATAAATATTGAATTAGGAAAATTCTCCTTTCATCAAAAGCAGTGGTACAATGAATGAATCCACGAAACAATATTTAATCACAAAAATGGAAAGGTCTCTTATCAGTCTATTGTATCCGCCACAGAAAATAATTGCTCCTAGACACGCTTTGTTAGGGCTTCCATTCTTGGAGCAATTCAATCCAACTTCTTTATTCCATATTTCACCTTCTAACTTAGAAGACTTCTGACTGCCTTTCTGTCATTTCTTCCTGCATGGTGCACTATACATCGCAGAGCATATTACATCAGCTCAACTCATTATTTGCAATCCTGTATTCGAAGCTCGCGTAATATCTTGTAAGTTGCACCATGCTACCTGAGGCACAAAATATTGCTGCAAATGATGATGTTTGACTTGAGATCCTAGTAGAAGAAAACAACTCAGCTTAAATCCTCTTAGGTGATGCGTCTATAGTGATTATTTCCAGCAACAATTAAGTACAAACTCCTTGTTACTGGATTTCCAGTCCTTGGAGCTCGCAACTTCATGTTGCCCCAGATTTGAAGAAGTTCAAGAAGAGAGTCCAACATTTTTCTTAAACAAGATCTCACTGCTATAGTGACATTGGCATGTTCCATGTCAGTGGAAACTACTTTCTACTTATTTTACTGCCTCAGGTCCAGGTGTGTGTGGAGTTTGTATGTTCTCCCCGTGCTTGGTGGGTTTCCTCCGGGTACTCTGGTTTCCTCCCACAGTCCAAAGACATGCAGA
>JAQMYG010000013.1:6779368-6792357 GCA_030014215.1 Clariallabes teugelsi
TTCTCCCCGTGCTTGGTGGGTTTCCTCCGGGTACTCTGGTTTCCTCCCACAGTCCAAAGACATGCAGATTAGGCTAAGTGGCGTGTCGGTATGTCCTCACCTTATTCAGGGTGTACCCCGCCTCGTGCCGTAAGTCTCCTGGGATAGGCTCTATTCTCTAATATACTTGACTTAAATGCTTGCTTGTCTGATCTACTTATCTAGCACAATTTATATTGTGTGCTATAGATAGATTAGAGTTTTTTAAATTATCGGTCACAATAATAAATTACTAATTGTACAATTCAGTTTTTTTTTTTTTAAACAGAATTACTTTAGGTCCCAACATTGCTTTACAAATTATGCATTTGCCCAAATTATGTGCCTATTTACATTTTTGCTCGTTTGTGTTCTAGATTATTAAAGATCACAGAGCTATAATTATAGTAGAGCTTTTTATCCTTATTAATAAACACAGCCTATTAAAAACAGATATCTGGAATTCTCTCTCTCTCTCTCTCTACTGCTTATCCTGTACAGGGTCTCAGGAAACCTGGAGAATATCCCAGGGATACACCAATCCAACACAGTACACACCAGCATAGACACATTCACACACTATGCGCAATGTGTAAATACCAGTAATCTGCATGTCTTTGGACTGTGAGTCATGGACATAGAGGCAAGGTCTATGGACTCGAACCCTTGACCCTGGATGTGCAACGCCACAGTTCTTACCAATACACCACTGTGCCGTAGAGTTCAAATCTGCAGAGTAAAAAAAAATGTTTATAGTGTGAAATGGATTTCAGAAATGTGCTTGGAAAACACACACACTGCTGCTTCTCATTATAATGATAATCCTGATTGGATTTAGTCAGAACAGTGGAAATTTCTGATGCGTCACGACTTCTCATCTGTTCATTAAGGAGCATTTCAATGGACCATGAGTATCTCGGTTTAACATTAAATCCACAAACTTAAAGGATTATCGAATTCCCTTGAAACACTTACTATTGATTTGTACAACCATTACGATTTATGAGTTAGAGATTATCCTGTTTAGATGCTTCAACAAGTAATGACCCTTTAAGAGAGAGAAAACAGATCAACAGAAACAAGGAATGCAAAGGAACATGAGAAACACCCACACAATAATGCAACGAGAAATAAGTATGAATTGTTGCAGTTGAAAAAAAAAAAACATGTTCATGGATGATAATATTACTGATGTATTGCTGATCTTAATAGAACTAACAACACCATGTTTTTAATTGATGTGCTTGTGTGTGGCTGAAGGAGACCGGACCTTTAACAAGATAAACAGACAATTCCTTATAAAACAGAGGTGAATTTTATTCTATCATTATTTTTGTTTTATGGAATGATATTGTCCTGCATTAATTATTCTTTTGCTTTCATTTTTGTTTAACTAGGGAAATATCTTTATTTTTATTTTATTTTTTTTTTGCAATATGCTACAAAGCCACTAAAGTAACAGAGTGGTTATTTTTAATAAGGCATGGATACAAATTAATATACTGAGGCCACACATTATCATTTTGTGGCCACACACAATGAATCATTTGCACAGAGAATATTATGTATTGTGTTACTCGAGCTCATGAATCAATAATGTATCTTGTGGAATGTCGTAACTAATTTCTGGTTTCCGGTTAATTATTGTGTGTGTGTGTGTGTGTTGTGGGGGGTGTACAAAAAAGTTTCTTCACTTTGAGAATTAATAACATGGACATATCCGTGGCACAACGCCATTGACGCCAGGATGAAATTATGTCTCATTCCAGAGCTGAAGTAAAGCGGAATGTTATTAATCATCCCCATGATTATATTATTTGGCCACATTTCAGTAATTCAATCTTGTTTTTTTTTTTGTGTCTGTCTAGCATATTTTTAAAATACATTAGCTGCCACGAGTTGATTATTGACCTCAATAAATTAATTTGTGACCAGGATGTCGCCTCAGCAGACCTGTAATATTATGTCGAGCAGAACAATGATTAAAACGATGAGCCCGATGTGCAAATTGTTGTTAGTGAGGATTTAAAAACAGGCAATGAGTGTAAACATGGGGCAAACAATTTGTTGTAGGGATGCGGAAGCAGAATCGATGAAGCTGATGAAGAGTCATTAACGGTTAAGGCAGACTCACATAAAAAGAAGATTGGAACTTGCATGCTGAATAAATGTTAAGGTCTAACAGAGCATCTATGTACTAATGAGAAATAGGTGGTACGGGATGACTGGGACAGTGGGCTGGGATGTGAGACTGATTCAGTGAGTAAACCTGAGACGCAGCTGCTTTTACTCCATCTTCTTTAAGCACGCTTTCACGAATAATGTTTAACTCGAGGCTCACAACAGAAAAAGAGACTGGATTGCCAAAACCCTTCTAGACAGGGATGAAAACAGGCGAGTACGATTTGGTTCTGAGTACCAGGAAGCGCCAGGAAGAGGAAAAAGCAGCTGTCTGCCAAATCCAACATTCAAAACTAAGGTTAAAGGTCGTCTTAAACAACCCTTAGCAAATGCTTCAAAGTCGTTCTGTTTACGATTAACATGAGCTATAAAGTTAACCAGCTTCTAACATCAGGATGATTCCCGAATCCCTCTCTAACTCCTGATCAAGGGCACTACTTGGTGTGTGGAACGAGGGTTTGATATCCAACAGTGTATACTCAGATACCGTGAATTGATGTGCGTTGACTCATGCATGCTCCAGCGTCCATCATTATTACAGTAAAAAAGCAAAATGTTCAAATTATTTTCAAAACCCCCCATAACTTTTCCAAATACTATGAAGTGATGAAGGTTACGGTAGTAGTAGTAGTAGTAGTTCTACCGGCAAGAAATTAAAATCTCTGCTTCAAGGTTTCCAAAGCCTCTCTAATCATTTGAAAAGAATTTCTACCCTTTTGCCATTTTGTAATGAAGGCGTTCCAGTTGAAATGAAGTTGTTCAGTATACTGTAGGTAAATGCCAGATTTAAAAGCTTTTACTTCACGTCCTTGCCGCTGTTAGTTAATGTTCTCAATATGCTTCCCTCTTTATATAGACACTCCTTTTTCCCCCAGATACTCACTGACAGTTGCATTATCCAGCTAAACAACTGTCAATTAATTAAGACAAGCAAGATGCTTGAAGGGAACTACACAGCAAGGGTGTGACGATACAAGTCATTAAATTAAAAAAAAAAAAGGGTGCTCTCTTTAAACACTGGCAGGTTTAAATCACATGTTCTACACATGGGGCTGAAGAAGAAAAAAAATCAGAAGATAAACAAATTATGATGTGTTGACATTTTCCCCATTAGCAGAGCCGTTGCAATGTAAATTGTGCATGTTGCGTAGATCTCCGGAGTTGGTTTCTAATAATCTTTCATGTCTAAATTGCCCTTTTCTTTTTTGCATGCTTTCGAGGAAAAGGAAAATAAATTTGCTAGGATGGTATATACTGCGTTATCTGGACTGGCTGGTTGTGGTTTTGACATGATTTTATGGGCCGAATATTAAACTAGGATGTATAAATTCCATTTCTACATAAATTTGCAATTGTGTGGATTTTTTCTATATAAATACACACTGTAATAATATCAGTTTATGTAAATTAAGGACAGAGTTTCATTTGAGCAAACAACATAGGCAGAAATGTATTCAATTGCAACCTTGAAATAGCAAATTGAGCATGAATAGAAAATTAGTTCCATCTTTAGTATCCCACAGCCACGTTAAATTATCTGTTTCGTATTACATTGTGTGCAAAGAAGAAAAAAAAGCTTCTGTATCATTTAACAATTTTTATGTTGGAATGTTTAAAACCCATGTACAAGCAATGGCGTGCCGGAGTACCTGCTTGCTCTGAAAGATGTCATTCTTATTCTCGGCACACCTCCACCTAGACCAGGGGATTCAAAAGCAGGTAGTGTGTTTGTGGTACGAGATCAATAGTCATTTGGGATGCTACAGTCATTTAAACAAGATATAGTAGCCATATATAGTTGGCATGTTCCTCATGTGTTCATCAACTCTTCAGCAAACTGCAGGCCAATCAAATATCCAATTACACTAGACCTGTTCAACAAACTCGACATGCAATTTAGTATAATTTCACTGACATATCACACTGGCTGCAGTACAAATGGAAAGGTCAGTCAATAGTACATGAAGTCAGTGAGATAAACCATTGTTCTCAGGTTTACCTATTGAGTATCTTCTTCACATTCAAACTAAAATCACAGTTGAACTGAATTTGCATGGCCGACACAATTCTGTACGCTTTGGGTCTTCATTTGCATCCGTTCCCAAGCATGTGTCAAGAGAAAATGCCAGCAAGGGAACCAAAAATCCCTTCAAAAGCAAAGATCACACTCAGTCACATGGGCATCCACCTCCGAGAACAAACTAGGCCAAGGCAGTCGTCGAGAGAAATGGATTGTTTTGGCCACCTTGTTAGAAATGCAGACCATCAAACTGAGATCAAGCCTTTAATTATTCTTTTGATTTTGAATATGCTCCACATCGACATTGACATTTACTGATTTTGTTGCATGTTGTCAGAAAATGTCATTCAAAAAAACACCACTTTGGCTTTGATTGTAGAATTAAAAAAAGCCGTGCTCAAGCTTAGCAAAAATAAAGACTCAAATTCACTTTCTTCTGATCAGTTGCCCGGAGCCTTAACCACCGTTCAACATTGCCCCAAGGCCCCAAGTCACCTGATGAAAAAAGGAAATTACAAAAACATTTGTGAAGTCATACTGCTGTCTCAGAACACGGAGTCTCATTCTTAAGTCCCATGTGTTACTCCAAAGCTATTAGGACAAAAATAATGATGTGACTAACGTAAATGTTGGTACTCCAGTTGCCTAGAGCAATGTGACTTGCTGGTAAGGGACAGTGTCTGTCTGCACACACCACTTATCAGAGTTTGTCCTGAGTGGTCAGATAACAGTTTTGCAAGCAGAGTGAAAAGAAAGTGTTTCTTCTTTGAGCACAGGAGCATCAAATTCGCTGTGGTTACATTTTCTATGATAGACAGTTCTGAAAACTACAGGTTTTCCAGAGCTTGAATACACTATATGACCAAAAGGAAGCTCAGAGCTTATCCCAGGGGACTTGTTGCACTCGGCAGGGTACACCTGGAGAGGGTGTCAATCCACCGTAGAGCACAAGCACGCACACTCTATAGGGAATTTGGAAACGCCAATTAGCGGAGGAAACACACCAACCACATGGAGAACACCTACGCCCTACATATGAACCCTCAACCCTGGAGGTGCGAGGCCATACTAACCACTCCACCACTGTGCCTCTGGTTTGTACTGTAGATACCTGACCATCTCAGCCCATCTTTGCTGTAAAATAACCTTTAATCCTCTGATCATCTGGAGTGTACCCCTAAATTTTGAAAGATAATAATAAGATTCACATGTACATTTAACCATAGTAAAATTATTTTTTACATATCCCAGTTAGCAAGCTGTGTTCAGAGTGCAGGGTCAGCTAGGATGCAGCACTCCTGGAGCAGATATGGTTAACTTGATGGTTCCGGGACTTGAACCACAGACCTTTCGATTCAGGAACCCAAGATCTTAATCGTTTGAGTCAGTACCGACCCAATTTATCTATGCAAAAGAAAAAACACACACTACATGGTCTAAGGTTTGTTGATGGCTGTGTGTCCATTTGGCCAAAAGAGCATTATTGGGGCCAAGCACTGAAGTTGTGTGAGGAGGCCTAGGGTGAAGTCAGACATTTCATCTTATTGGTATTGAATGGGTTTGAGGTCAGGGCTCTGTGCAGACACTCCTCCAGTTCTTCCCTGACCGATCATGACTTAATGGATCTGGTTTGTGCAAGGGGCATTGTCATACTTCAACATCTTTGACCCACGTAGTTCCAGTGAAGAGAAACTGTAATGCTCCAGCATGCAAATACATGCTGTACAAATGTCTGCTTCCAAATTCTGTGCATGAAGTTTGAGAAAGTATTGGACAGGTGATGACAAACTTTTGGCAATGTAGTTTGTGTTTTTCTTTTGCACAGATCACACGCATATTGGTTTTCTATTTGGTCCCCACCAGATGTTGTTCCATTGCTTCTACATTTGTAACGGGATCTATCTCAAACTAATCTAGTTCTGGCCTCATTATCATCTCTTCTCAAGCCTGATCTTTACTCACACTAACATCGATGTGGAAATAATGATTGATTCATTTAGTCTGTTCTGTATTGCTTACTGCTAGCTAAATTTCTATTTATTTGCTCATTTTAGATGTTTATAAAATTATTGTCTGCAATCTGTTAAACGTGCACAGGCACTTCCCTGTCTTGATGAAGGAGTCTGATTACAGGCTCATGTCCTTATGACACTTAATTATCCATCAACTTGATCAAAGCGTGACGTGAGGAAATGACGTTTATCCAACAAGTTTTCAACATCTTTATACACACGGGTGGCATTTACCACAGCATAGTGTTTGTTCAGCTGGTTCCTTATCTGCTATACTTTAGCAGGCAGACCGCCAAGGTCCGCAAAATAACCAAAATAAAAATTTCATGAAATCTTTGGCTGTTTTGCAGAATTCATCTACAACTATATCAGCAAATATCTGATGCTCGTTCTCAGTGCTGCTGAGTCTGAGTTGTTTCTATTATTGCCTGGACTTCTACATATTTCATTTGTTTGAGATTATGTATGATATTTTATGATATTTTATTACCATATATAACATACCATATCCTTATATATGTACTTTAATCACTCTCACACATGGCTCCATACCCCCATTGATCCCTTGCTGATGCATCGTCTATACCGCTTTATCCTGTTGATAGGGCCACATACATATATATAGCCTGAAACCTATCTCATGAGACTTAGGGGACAAGGTGGTGTACATTCTGGATGGGGTGTCAATTCATTGCAGGGTACACACACAGACTCAAATGCTCTTATACACACAACGGGCATTTTGGGAATGCCAATTATCCTAACCTGCATGTCTTTAGATTGTAGGAGGAAACCCGAGTACCTGGATAAACCAAGTACAGGGAGAACATGCAAACTCCATGCACACAGACCCGAGGAGGGAATCGAACCAATGCTAACCACTATGCACCATTGTTTAGGTTTTGCATATCCCAGTTAGGAATCTGGGGTCAGAGCTCAGGATCAGCCAGGATACAGTGCCCATGGAGCAGGTAGGGTTAAGGGTCTTGCTGAAGGGCTCAACAGTAGAGGTGCAGGGCTCAACCTTTTGATCAATAAACCACAGCCTTAACTGTCCATACTTTTGCCCTAACTTATATCAGCATTTCATTGGCTTTGTACATGTACTTTGCACAATGGCAGTAAAGTTGAATCTAATCTAATCCAGTCCAATCTAATCTAATATTTTTTATTCCATGCACAATTAAGTGACAATGTTGCTTATCACCAATGCCATGTGAGAGCAATGATGTTGGTCAAGAGTGACATTGTGCCAGTAATATTGTAATTTCCCAAAAAAGTCACATATGTTAACCGTGGTCCCATCAACCATAAGGTAAAAGGACTGATATACACAGTAACAAAAGTACAGAGTCTAAATAAATCACGATTCACCCTGAGCTGCCAGTTTAGGTGTTAGGCACAATTGTAGCATGTTGGGCTTCAATGTCCAAAGAACAGCATGTTGTGCACAAATTTTGTCCCAGAAGGCAATTATTGCATTGTGTATTTGATGCAAATTGGATGGTCATGCTGAGAAAAGGCTTTTTCAGCTCGTCCACAAGACATTTGGCAGAGATGAGATAGAGCAAGTAAAGCAAACTGAAATGTAATAACACTGGCTTTGGTGCATCATCACACCGAAATCAAGTGTCTGTCTGAGTGTGGACAAACTGAGTGTAGCAACAACAACACCGTTCAGTGCTTTTATGGATATCAGAAACCATAACGTATTCCTGGAGTCCAGGGATCCTTCCATCATCACGGGTCCGTCTACTGCAGACGACTGCAGATATTTGGCTGATTTGTTTTAGGTTAAAAAAAAAAAAAGGCTCAGGATAAGATATTACATGCTTTATCCACTGAAAATATGTACAACTACAAAATTTTGTGCAACACAACAAAATATTTACTTTCACCTCAGAGTTCATTATCCTACTGAATTTGCAAAAATAAGCATTTTATACCATACTATGAAGTTTATTCTAGATATTTTAGCTGAGCTCAGGTCCAACCAATTGTTATTGGAGCATTTGCTGACAGCACAAGGTACAAAACTGAGAGTGAACGATGGAAGGAATAAAAGCGAATACAAATGTGAGATCCACTGCCAAGGAAATAATAGACACAGTGGTGGAAGGAAGGGATAAATAGGATAATAAGATAGGGGTGGTGTGATGTGGCCTAATGCAAAGTGAAGTGGGTGTGTACAGTTAAAAAGATGATTGTTTTCCTAAAGCTGCTCATCCTGATGTCTTTTCTTCCTCTTATACAGTACATACTGTAGCAATTGCAGCAATAAGTCTGATATTATAAAATAAAAAAGTACTTTTAATCCACATTTTGTCAAAAAAAAAAAAAAAATCAGCTTATGATGTTACACAGAAACCAGAAAGCATTGACGTGATTCTCTTCTGATAATCTGTATTAGTCTGCAACAGTTAGAAACTAATTCAATATATTTTGTCATTGAGGCAGGTACTGTACAAGAGGGAATGCTGTTGTACTAAATATCAGCACGAAGTTGGAGGCATGAGGGCGCAGCCTGAGAACTAAAGATATCACATCCGTGCTGATATTCAGTACAACAGCATGTGATTTTGATGATTTTGATTTTTATACAACAGTTCAATACACCATATATGATCAACAAATATGTAATAATATATGATTTATTTGTTTATTTAAACAGTTATTTTTTTCTCTGCCAAAAGAAAGATAGATAGTGACCAGAGAGTTTTTAAACAGTTTTAAATCCTACTGGTACTATGTAGACAAAAGGTGAGGAGAATAAACCATGGAGGTGGTGGACAGTCCAGAGAAATGTATAATATTTACTTTATATTTCCGTTTTAAAATATCAGCTAACATCCAGATTTCCAGCGTTGAATCCCAAATAGTGTAACATGGAAAGCTAGCCACAAAGTTGTTCCACACACTGAGTAGTGCCCTTGATTATGGGTTTTGGGATTTGGGATTCAAATCAAATTCAAATAAAAAATTTATTTGTCACATACACAATCATACACAGTACGATATGCAGTGAAATGCTTAAACAACCTCCCGTGACCTTGAAAATAAAAAATTTATTAATAGGAAATAAATATGGAATAAAAAGAAATAAAATACAAAATTAATTTAGCTAGATAAGAAAAACATATCGATAAAAGATAAGACAAAATATACAATACTGTATAAGAAAAACCTAGCTGTACAAATATGGAATTTGTCGGTTTTAGATTACTGAAAACTAACTTAAAAAACAAAAACAAAGAAAAAAATGTCGGAGCAGTCGTGACGGCAGCCGACCTCACCGGCGCCATCGTGAAAAATAAATAGATAAAAATAAATAAATAAATTCAGGGATACAGTCTTGTGTTAGAAGCTAGCTAGCTTCATAGCTTGCGTTAGTCATAGACAAAACAACACGGATGGTTCAGAGGCAATTCAGAACGGCTTAAAAACAGTTACTAAGGAGAGTAAGTGCTGTTTAAGATGAAATAATCTTATCAGATGTGTTTTCTTGCTGTGGTTCCATGAATGGTTTTGAGTGAGTGAGTAGTTTTGAATGCTGTTTTTGGCGATGTCCCGGTTCTGTTATGCTTTATTATCAGCACTCCTGGATTGCCTCCCATCCAATCAGTTTACTCGGTCAGAACTAACTGTTGCATAACAGGATTTATCATTTGTGTGATTATAATTTTGTATAATTAATAAATTCCTGATACTACTATTTGAGTCAATATGAAGCAAACAAAGGTGGGATGATTTGCCAGCATTTCTCTCTCTGCATATACTCTCGCAGTCTTTAAGACTGATGCAGCTGTCCTTCAAAGAGCGTGTGTGCATATTTGTCTATCTGGTGTCCCTTGTGATTCACTTAGCTTTTCAGTTAACATCACTGGAAACGGTTTTATCATGCTGGTGTTTATCTCCGGCACTCTACTGCTACTCCTACAGCTGTGTCGTACTTGCTTTTTTTGGTTACTCGCTGTGAATGTAGCTCTGCAGCTCATGTATCATTGTCAAATATTTTACCAGCTAAACACTTGGATTGGATTACTTGTAAGCTTTTTTGGATACGGAATAAATAGAAAAGTAAATATTATAATGTTATTGCATGGATTTTTATTTTTTTATTTTTGGCGCCGAACACCCACGATAGCACTTTCCTCTGTGGTTACAATTAAAATTCTTAAGAACTTGAAATTGAGTGATGAAGGAAAACTGTTTTAAAAGTGCTTTGATGTAGAACTTATACAGTTTAGGGCTCAGGAATGTGTAGTATAGAGTAACATATCATGGGCCAGGGGTAGCTCAGTGGTTAAGGCATTGGACTACGGTTCGGAAGATCCCAGGTTCAAACCCCACAACCACCAAGTTGCCACTGTTGGGCCCTTGAGCAAGGCCCTTAACCCTCAACTGCTCAGATGTGTAATGAGATTTTAAAACATGTAAGTTGCTCTGGATAAGAGCGTCTGCCAAATGCCTAAATGTAAATATCTTTTATTTCAGCAAAAAATAGGCCATATATTATAATGAATAGAATGGGCGGCACGATGGTGTAGTGGTTAGCATTGTCACCTTGCACCTCCAGGGTCCGGGTTCGATTCCCGTGTCTGTGTGCGTGGAGTTTGCATGCTCTCCTCCGGGAACTCTGGTTTCTTCCCACAGTCCAAAGACATGTAGGTTAGGTTAATTGGTGTTCCCACATTGCCTGTAGTGTGTGTGTATGTGTGTGGCATCCTGTCCAGGGTGTAGCCCGCCTCGTGCTCTAAGCCTCCTGGCTCTAAGCGACCCTGAATACAGGATAAAGTGGTATAGAAGATGATGAGTATACAAACATGACTCATCAAAAAAACATTATCACATGTTTTTATGGTTGTTTTCTATGTTGTTGCTATGACCAAAAAATACATAAATTAATTTATAATAATAATAATATGCTCATTTTGAGAGTGCTATTCTGGTAGTGATAACATTTACCCTTTATAAAAGTGATAATAACTTTTGTTCTACCTGATATATCTGAAAACCCAGCTTCCATATTTTATATATATTTTAATCATGATTGACCCATGCTGTAATTCTGGCACGCATCTGTGATGGGTGCAACTCTTCATTGTTCTGGCACGTCTTCTGTGTATTTTTTCCATCCAGGAGTACAGGAGTCTTAAAAATAAAAAAAATTGAAGAAGAAAAAAAAATATACAGAAGATATACAGATAATAAATTTGAGTTGTGATGACCGATGTAGAATCACAAAAAAAATCACGGACCCCCTGGTTAGGTTTAGCCCTCGGGGGAATCCAGACAGCAGTTATAGCTGGTCTAGATTGTATGAACAAGGCAAAGTAATTAAAAATGTATCAAATTAATCTAATCTTACAGTGGGAGGAAGCTGTCACGTCTTCTAAGTATGATGCACTGAGACAAATGTGGGTCATTCTGTATGTGGGGCAAATGATAGTGAACAATTCAGATAATCTTACAGCGTGTAGGCGAGTGGAGTAAGACTGCGCAAATGGGTGTGTGTGTGTGTGTGTGTGTGTGTGTGTGTGTGTATATATATATATACTTGTCTTGGCTGCAGGTGTTTCCTAGTGAATAATGTGCTATTAGAGACTAGTAATCACTAGTAAAGAGTGACGCCTTCCTTTGCAGAACATTACCAGGAAAACATCTCTCTCTCTCTCTCTCTCTCTCTCTCTCCCTCTTTCTGACTCGTGCTCTGTGGGTGTGTTTGTGTTCATTCTAGTAGAATAGGTCATTAATCATAATGAACAGTACAATAGTTCTTCCATCATCGTGAACTATAAGTGATATTTTACAACCCATGACATCCGTGCTGAACCGAATTACTACAACATAGCGTTATTGTTTCCTACAAAACACTCGGACCAGGGTTCGACGCAGCTGTTTGTTCCCCCTCAGTTGTTGTGATTAATACACTAAGTTGTATATATAAAGTGCAGGGTTTTGCACAAGGACAAGAACTGACAGTTCATTCGTTTCCCACTTGTGGGCAGTGTTGTGTTTTCAAATCCACAGTAATGCTCTGGTTGAAGTGCAGTCGCAAGGAGTTGTGTATCTGTGCTAATCTTATGTTAGTGTTATATAAGGCTTAAGATTTGGCTGGAGAGAAAGGAAGTGTGTGTGTGTGTAAAAGTTTCTTTATAAAAAGGTATGCTTATTTTGGGATTATTTCAGCATTTTCTTAATTGTGGTTCTGTCATATGTGGCTTGCGATGGATTGGCGCATTCGCACATGGACAGGGTGTCCAGGTTGTAACCTGTCTCGTGTCCTAAGTCTCCTGGGAGCCTCTGTGTACAGGATAAAGTGGTATAGCCAATGACTAACTGTCTGACTACATACACTGGGCCTGTATAACTGAGATATATAAATATCTTCTCATTATTTATGATAAATTGATTAAGATCCAGCCTTCATAATCACTAATAACATTTCCATGATTTTTGCAGTACAGTAATTGTTTTTTTAAATGTTTGATTTAAAGTAGGGCATTAGTGAAGATTGGATTTTTTAAACAATGGATATCACCATCAATCTTCAAAGTAGCTTTGAAAGTAGCTAGTAATGGAACTTTCCATTCAGTATGCACGAGCACTTAAACAAGCCAGAAATCTAATCTTTAATGTTAGAATTCGAACGTTTATGTAGTGTGAGTTTTACAATACAGTTTGATTGAAGTTACTTACTATATATATATATATATATATATATATATATATATCAGGGCATGACATTAACTTTTTAG
>JAQMYG010000013.1:6800178-6817876 GCA_030014215.1 Clariallabes teugelsi
TATTTTTTTTTTTTAAGTGTTTCGAATATTTTGTGATTAAGAAATTATAAATATAAAGTTATATATATATATATATATATATTTGAACACTGTTTCTTGGTTACAGGTTGGGTATAAGAAATGTGTCATGACAGCTGAGCTGAAATCACTATGACAGCCGTGAAAAACAGGAGAAAATTGAGGTGGAAGAAAAAGAAGTAGAGAAGAAAGAGAGAGTGGAGAGGAACAGAGCCGTTAAATGGCATGCGACGCATTTTCATTTTTTGTACTGCCTGAAGGCGATGATAAACTTATGCAAATTGTGTAGCGTTAATATATCGCCGCTGTTAAAGTGACTCACTATATGGCGAAAAGGGACAATAAAGCAGAGCACCAGCACTGGGAGGAAGTTAAAGGCGTTAAGGTACAGTAAGTATATTTTCGAACAGAAAATTAAACATTGAAGGCGTGCTTAGTCTGGCTCAGGACAGGAGAAGGCTTTGTGAAGTTTGTGTTTGTTAACAATTTTGCATAATGAGTGTAATGTACCTGTTAGATCATCACTCATCTTAGGATTCATGGTAGAGCAATTTTATTTGTATATATGTATATATATTTCCATATATTTCCATGTCATAGTTAGAGGCATAATGAGAGGCACAGTCTTTCTCTCTCTCTCTCACACACACACACACACACACAATCTCTTCCTCCGTCTTGTGCTAGTAAAAAGTAAATGAACGGCGCATGTTCCATCTTATACGTCTCAATGGCTTTTAAATTACATCTAAAAGTCAGATGAGGTCTTTGCAGATCCACAGAGAGTGTGTCAACAATTCACAAGCCATGAAGATGAGGAGGAGGAGGAGGAGGGAGGGGAGGGGGGGGGATCAAGGAAGCAAAAGAAGCAGGATATGGATGACAAAGAAGGCAAATGAAGAGGAAGAGAGAGAGACATTAAAGGTCTGTCTGTCTGCTGTGCATTTTAATATAATCTCACACACACACACACACACACACACACACACACACACACACACACACACACACACACGTTTACAACGGATCTGCATGAGACCTGAGAATTTGTTTAATTTCTTTAGCACTTATCCTGTGTAGGGTCGCAGGGGGCCTGGAGACTTGAGGGTTTACTATGAAAAATCCATCTGTGAGCGAATGTAAACTCTGTATTTTAAATACTTAAGTCGTTTTTAAGGTGACCACTTTTTTACTTTTCCTCAAGTCTATATGTAAATGGAGAACTTTTACTTTTACTTGAGTAATATTTGCCCTAGAGAATCTTTACATGTACAGGATTTGTGTACTTTGCCCACCTCTGGTGACAACACATTGCAGGGCACACACACACACACACACACACACACACACACATATCCAATCACAGTCTATAAAGACTTTGGAAGCACCCATCAGCTTAGAACACATGTCTTTGGGAAGAGCAAACCTTCAAAGCATGGACACACACACAGACCGGAGGCATGTTTCGAACCCCAGCCCTGGAGGTACAAGGCCACTGTGCCCCCATATATTTAGATTTAATGAGCCATATGCTATGCCTCACTAAACCTAAACCTTCACTTTAACCTCAGGCACCAATTTTTGCTCTTTTATTTTCTTGAAGGAAAAAAAAAATGGTTTCCTCGTGAGCCGCCAAATGTCCCCACAAGGTCAAAACACAGGCACACACACACACACACACACACTCAATCTTTGCTGATAATGAATGCATCATATGCTTTATCTTTTAAGTTTTATATTCATAAAAGTCAGGTGTCATCGACCACACACACACACACACACACACACACACACACACACACACACACCATAAGAAGCCTTGTTGGCAGCAGGTCTCAGTCCTGTTATAACTCTGCTTGTGATGTGATCTCCTGCTGTGTCCGTCTCCATGGTTACCCAGCACTTCCTAAATCCTAAAGAGAATAAAATTTTGGAGTTTGTTGAACTTTAAATAACAATACAACATAAAGGAAAAGTGCAGCCTGTCCTTTTCTCACTTCCGAATGACAAATAACACTCATTCACGTTCTGATTTATGAGTCAATAAGGTATAAAGAAATAAAAAAGGTTAAACTTTTATTTAGTTCTTTGCAACTTATAGGGCAACTTTTTTGAGCTGAGCATGCGACAATGTTGTGGCTTCACCTCATACTTTTTTATCTGCTCTAATTGTTGTTTACAAGTTAGCTTTATATGGCATTATTGGATTTTTTTTTTTTTTCACAAGCTTCCCAAATTACTTTGGCATTTTTAAATACAAACAAATACACCTGTGTAATCAGAGACAATGCACCAGCTTTAAATGTTAAAGCAAACCCCCACCTTCAAACCCATTAGAAGTGATTATGTTGAAATACAGTGCAGTGCAAAAGTTTTGAGCCACACTTATTTCTCCATATTTTGCTTCCAAGGAGACAGACTTTCATGCATGTTGAGTTAGAAAGGTTTTGTCTCTCATTTTCTCAGTTTCACAGGAATGTTTTTTGTTTGTTAAGCTGTACAGTGACCTACTACTGTATATGAACCATTCAAGCATAAAAAACTTCACTAAGGCATGAACCAGTCAGAAACAGGTGCAGATGATGACAGATGTTCAGGCCGGTGATTAGTAGACTGCTGATGCTGAATGCTGTGTGGTTGGAACAGACGAGAGGGGAAATGAGGCTGCTGTTGAGGTTGTACCACCAATTTAAACCACCAATTTTTAAAATTTTTTATCTTTAGGCACTTCCCAGCCTGTCGCAGTTAAACATTTGTTCACATTTCAATTAATTTCAATAAATTACTTTATTTGTCTGGTGTTTGGCGTTTATGCCCCTGATTTGTTATTTCGTCCTGTAGTTCTCATATTCCTGTGATACTGTAGATGGATAGATAAGACAGGTAAGCGTGCCTAAAAACAAAAAAGCTAAAAATCTTTTTTTCCTCTTTAATTCATTATATTAATGACATTTTATGTATATGCAGTAAAGAAGTTGTTAACACAGCACTTGATGATGCAGTGAATGGCCTTTTAGCATCATACAGTATGAATGTATAAACAAGGGTGAACCGAATATTTACCCGCACTCCAGCTATATTAAAACTTCTGTTGGCCGCACCGTCTTGTCAGCGCTTTCCGATCAATCCCACTGTCTCCTTACAGTAGTCTCTCCTGTGCAGGTGTGTATGTGTTACATTAGTTCATTTGTAACTTTGGTGCGAGTAAAAATGGATGCTCCACTTGTGATTTCCATGAAAGATGATCAGCGTGCAGAGATACGTTTTTTTTGGGTCTGAGATTGGACCTGGTGCCAAAACAACTCATGGAAGAGTGTAAACAGAAGTGTTTGATATCTGCCAACAAACTTCGGACCAACACTGTAAAGAAGGTGAAAGCTTGCGAGACATGGATTCATCACTACGAGAGAAACAGTATTAAAAGTATGGAACTGAAACATCCTCAAACGTCGACCGAGAAAAAATTCAAAAGTCAACCATCAGCTGGAAAATTGATGCTTACAGTTCTCTGTTTTTCGACCTTGATAAGTGTGATTGTAGTGGTTTTAAGGTCATGGCTAAACGAATAAATGGATGAAGACCTGGATGTTGGTGCCAAACACTTTGTTTTGCTTGGTTTGAGTATTTCGGAAATTACTAATCTCTGGGATTTTCACACACAACTCCCAGGAGTTTATACAAAATTGTAGGGAAAAATATATATATCATGTACTCTTCCGTGGCAGGAAATGCCTCGCTGATGAGAACATATCCATTGTTAAAAGCACAATTCGGATAAAATTGGGTTGTGTTTAATAATGACACACTGGGGCCAGCACACAGGAAGCCGACACTATCTTAAATACTCACTCTTTGCAACCATTGTAAGCAGAAAAGCAAAAGGCGAAAGACAAAAGTCAAACTGATACACAAACAGACTAATCAAAGTAATCAAGGAGCAGCTGAACACCACTTACAAAATGTGACTGTGACAGGTGAAGTGCAATGGATACTGGGAACTGAAGTCCAGGACGAATGTCAACATACAGTAAGCACCACACTCAGGGGAAACCATGACACGTTATGATGGTTGACACAGTACCCTTATAGACATCATTATTTTCCATTTAAGTCAAATCTAGGTTACTTTGCATGTGAATATGTCTAAAATTATAGCCATTATATTAATATAATTATACCATTACTCATGCTTGAAAAAATGGTAATAGACATCATTAAAAAAAAGTTTAATGAGCAATTAATTGCTCAGAACTCCGAACTGGAGGGTAGCTCTGTGGATAAGGTGTAGGACCACTGATCAGAAGGTCCCAGCTTCACACCCCGGCACCACTGTTGAGCCCTTGAGCAAGACCCTTACAGTAGCACTCATTGGCTCAGCTGTAAAATGGGCTAAAAGCGTAAGGGCGTCTGCCAAATGCTGTAAATGTAAAACTCAACTAAGACAGAAAGGACTGATAAAATATTATACATATAACTGTACTTCTAGTATGAGACCTGTTGCTTGTTACAGTACATGATGTTCAAAACCACATTTGGACTCTTGAAGTCTCTTATGCTTGACTATGGATGTGTATAGCACTTTTTAATCATCTCTGAACATTGCCTGCCAGTGCCTCAAATACATTATTGAAAGCTATGAATTTGTGATTAGGATTGTATGCCATAGCCTGTATTTGCAGGACAAACTTAATAAACGCCTCCACACATGGACTCTAACCACCCTGTCAATTCTCTCTTGTTATAGAAGAATTCAACACAACTGATGGCCTCATGTCAAGCAAAGCGCCTGGGTGCCTGAGTTAACAATTCCAATGGATTTTCCACCAGTACTGAGGAACAATTGCAAGTCTGCCTATGTGCACCCCTTTTTCTAAAACAAACACAAATCAGACATGCTATTCTGTAGCTGTCTGCTAAACCTAGTGTTGCAATCCCTCCCACCCCAAAAAGGGAGATTGTTGTACTGTTTATAATACAATCCATTCCTCATTTCAGACTACACAACTAATGAGTGTCATTAATGAATCCCTTCCCCAACAGAAGGACAGTTTCATGTACGTTAAGTGTCTGCCTTGACCCGGGCATTCTAATGCCTTGACCTAACTCTCAGGGGTGAAGAACTCCTTAAAGTGCACTGATTTTGTGTATCCAGGACACAGAGTGTTTAATGCTGAAGGACCCCAGTGCATACTGTACTTATCCAGTGAGTGGAACAACAAAAACCATTCACCCTAGCCTTGAGCGATCACATGTTCGAATCCTTATGACGCCACAGTCAACGTTGGCCTGGGAATAAAGAGAGCAAAACATCCGGTGCTGGCTAGGTGAGACGGATGACACACTCTGTCTTCCTCTGTCAAGTACAAGCACATAAGACAATTGTGGGCGTATGAGCAGGATAGATAACACTTCCTTCTGAGTGTGCTACATTCTTCAGTTGGTAGTTGGCATGTAATAGGGAGGGAATTGGTAAGACCATGGTGGCCTAATGATTCCTGTATCTAACTGGTTAACAACCTAAGGACACCCCCCATTTTTAGCAGGTTTGGTTGAGGATATGCAATGTAAATACTGTACATATATTAAGCTGTACCATAGTGCACCCAAAGCCAGAAGCTCCAAAAGAGCAAGGAAAAAAAAATTGTTCTGTTTTGGTGCTGAAAATAAGGCAATAAACGTCTTGCCTGGGGTATTCACCTCTGTGCACTAAAGCATACTCCCATCACAGGCTATGAAACAACACATTAAAGTGGCATTCACTACCCGAATGGCCATACTTATAGTTCTTCACCTGCATCAAGTTTCTTTTGCAGAATAGAAGCGCGGCTTGTTTTGCTTTGCTTGAATAAGCCTGTGTTCAGTCACAGTACATTAACGATACCCGTTGCTCTGCTACATTACAAGTTTTGTGATGGGTTGCACAAGGATTGATGCAGGAGAGTCTGAAGCAGCTTCATGTGGCTAAAGCTACCAGCCCTGCTAACTGCCATATCTTTTTCATTCCCACAGTATCGTGGCTAAAGTTTAAATAGGTCACTGTATTATTTTCTTGTTTAGAGTCATCCTATCCTATCCTATCCTATCCTATCCTATCCTATCCTATCCTATCCTATCCTGTCCTATCCTATCCTACAGTACATAGTAACCATCAGAAATCTGAACCTTATTCCTGGAGAGCCTCTACCCTGCAGATTTTCCCTGGTCTACCACACCCACTTCAAATAAGTAAAGGCTGTTAGTTGATTAGTTAAACCAGATAGGACTGGAGCTGAGAACCGCTGCTTTGAAAGAACTACAGACTGTGTCAGGTAAGGTGAAGGACTGAATAACAGGAGTGGTGCTGTGGTGGGTTTAGTGAGAGGTCGAGTGAAAGGCACCTACCATCACAAGATCTGTCACTTCTGCCCATAATGAACGTTGAAAATATCCAATACCTCCAGGCCTATTCTACAAAATCCATCAAACAGACAAGTTACTTAACACCGGCTAGCTGAAACAGACTAGACATGCAGTAAGCTAGCAGATGTTGATCTGTAGTACAGTACAGCATCCAGACCTCATACCTTTCGCCAAGGCTTTTGGACAAGATGCAGTGGAGTAAATGAATTAGCATACCATATTATTTCTTGGGTCCTCCACCTTTGACCATGGTTCATTCAAGGATTAAGCATTGTCACAACTTCCTTCGCAACACTGCTTAAAATCAAATTCAAAGCAGCACTTTACTAGCATCCCCATTCTTAGGCCCTCTAATCACCTACTGTCCTTCGCAGCGGAGATGACTCAGAGAAACGAACGCTGGAGCTATTATAGTACACAGACCAGCCAAATTCCACCCCTGTGTGCTGTATACATGGAAAATAGGTCCCGCTGAGAGAAATGACAATATGGGTAATCAGGAACTCCTAGCCATTAAAGCAGCACAGAGGAGCGGAAACACTGCTTTGAGGAGACGCTATTCATTTCCCGTATTAACCAGAAATAGTGCTTAAATCCTCTTAAGGCACTTTTCTTCACCTTTCATTCTCACATACTAATCCGGTTCAAAGGAAACTGAAGAAATGCTATGATGACACCAGTGAAGAAGCCATCCGACCTAAATCGGGCATTGTACCATATGTCCAGTGGGGAATTAGGGAAGAAATTTAGCCTGCTCATGCCGCAGAGTGCCCCTGTGCAAAATCACTTTACCTAGACTATTGTGCATTTATAGCTTGCTCAGGTCAGCCATTTGCTGCCCTAACAAGAAAGTTGTGTCTCCTTTACTCAAGAAGGAAATTACTCAAAGGTTATTCGATATGCAACCAAAGTAAAGCCCTACATACTGTACATTTCTGTACCAGTCTCAGATTGTTTAGTGTATCTGACTCACAGATTTATCACATTTATGTCAGGCTCACATAACACACCATGGAGAGAGCTGAGGCACTACTCAAGAGTCTCATTAACGTGGATGGTTGACACACTGTTTGATGAAGGAGTTACATCCACTGCTCATGGAGACAGCCTTTTGCAAGTACCTCATTGTAAATATTAGCATCTTGTGACAGTCTAATGGACAGGTAGTGACATTAAGACAGGAGACTGGCAGGTCCTTTTGCAACATAAAGCACACGTGTTGTTCGGTACAACACACCCAGGATTTTAATTTCTCAACAAAACTGTCACCCTTTCAGAAACACTCTTTTACCTGGAATGTAAACTACTTGATGTAGAAGGGGGAGTTTGGGGGCGTTCAAGTCAAACCGGGACTCGAGCAAAGAATAAAGGTTGACATTTACAGAAGACTTTGAGCACATTACAGTGATGACCCGAGCAACTTGCATACATTTTAAAGAATGACGAGGTGGCTCGGAGCTGACTGCGGTCGTTCCCATGAACTTTCAGTGAATGGAACACCTGAGCCATCCATTGAAAATCGATGGATAACGTTTCAACACACAATCATTCACCAAGACAGGAACTTGGGCTGGGAGTGATTGACACATCCGCTGTACAGTCCTGACCTCACTCCAAGCCATTTCCACATGTTTGGGCCATTAAGGCCAGAATTTTAGAAAGCAGTCCAATCATGGCTCTGGTGTACTCTGAAGACATTCTACCATGATGAAATAATATGCACGCACTAGTGAAACACTGGGATAAGTGCATTAGTGTAGAAAATAAAGTGAGTTTTTTACTCTCATAACTGTGTTTGCGCTTTGACTTGTGTCTAGAAACTGTACTAACTGGTTTGCAGCCGAGCCTAGTGTTCAGAGCTTGCTGAACTCCAAACATCAAGGCTGACAACAATACTACCTGCAGCATCATCATGGGTTGCATCTGCGGACATTCAGGGCTGCTCAATAATTGATGAACTCCACTATGAAATCCATTAGTAAGCCTTAACGATGGGGGGTTTTTACTGTACGCTCAGACGAGCAAGCGGCAAAGAGACAGGTGACCATTCATTTTTAAAGGATTTCTAGCAAGCGACAAAGCATCAGCATGACAAGTGTTTTTTCGTTCTTTCTTTCTTTTTTTTTCAGAATACATTTCGGAATGTTTACATTTTTATTTTCATTTTGCATTTATTTTTGACTTTGTTAGAAAAAATATTTAAATTCCATTTCTAACTAGAAAGTACTCTACAATTACCCAAAAGGCCACTCAATATCTGTAATGCAGTCGACCACCTGGTGTTACAATAATGTGCATAAATTATTATTATTATTTTTTTTAAAGCTTCCATTGCATTATTACTCAGTGCGACTTCACTCACAAGTGAACAACAAGCTCGGGCTTTCTTATCTTTTTATGTTCAGCGGCTAAAGATAAGCAGGATTAGATGTCCCTGTTTGTTTATGCAGTCATTTAATAAACTCTAATATCCTTATCATGCTTCAAATATAATATATCCTTCATCTCTCCTTTTGTTAGAGGACAATGTCGGAGAATTTTATAGACAGCGCTAATCGATTCCAAAACCTATATTCTGAGCTATATTATTTTAGCTATTTAATTAACCCGGAGGTTATTCTCTAATGCTTTCATCTGTCTATCCAGCCATTTAAACTAAACTCAATTTCTGAATCTCAGCTGAGTATGGAGGTCCCTAGATATCAGAAATGAACTGGGAGATGACGATAAGACACTGGGTGATACTAATTTAGATCCAGCTTATGGGGAGTTCAGGGACTCGTATCATTTCAGCGTAATCAGATCAAACTGCAGCAAATGGAATGTAAATTAAGTAAGAAAGTAAGTAGGTAAGTAAATAAAGTCAGCGAAAGCAAGTAAATAATACCAAACAAAATTATAGTGGACGGTATATGTTGAGACGAGATCGGATTCCATTCGGTTCTGAATGAGAAGAAGAAGGCAGCTGTGGAAACCTGGTGAAAGGTCTGTTTCTTTCCTACTCCAGCACATGGAGCACAACTCCTTTAATACTTTACATTTTGCCTTTAAAGATGATGCACTTTCTTTTTCTGTATGGGTATGGGAGGCAGATTGTTAAATGACTCATGTCTCAAAAGCCTTCAACTCTTCAAAATGTGCTGTCGTGGTGCATACGAAACCCACACGCACACACTCACCAGTCAAAGGCAGGATGGACCTCAGGAGAATGCAGTCTAGCTCCACATTCCTCTTGAAGATGGAAAAAAAAAAAATCTTCTCAAAAGACTCGAGTGTCTGTCAAAATTACTGTTAAATATTCATGAACGCAGTAACATTTTGTCCGGAATATTCTCAGAAACACATGCATACACATTTACACACTGGGTGACTGACATTTGTGTGTTTGCAGACAGTACAGGTGTGTTTGCACGGTGAGACGTGGCAATCAATAGTACGTAATTACAGCATGTTTACGCTCCTGGTCCCGGGCAAATATTCAAAGTGTAATTCATTGAAGACCTTATTGAAATGGATGAACACACCATATGGAGAGTAAGTGGTTAAAAAATGGTAATCACTCAAAGCAAAAGCAGCTTCTAAACCTAAAAGAAAATCTGGTTTTAAAGTTATATCAGCTATTTTGGAAGTACTTGGCAATAAAATCGAACGATGTGTTCGATTTTATTGTCAAAAAAAGTCAAAAAAACAAAAAAAAGACTACTTGTGCGACTACAGTAGTTGTACAAGTAGTCTTTTTTTTGTTTTTTTGACTTTGTCCCTTTTATCTTGGCACAGATTTTACACCAATGTCCTTCCTGTCACAACTGCACATTGTATGGGGCATAGTGTTAAAAGACTTCAGGCTCCAGGACCAAACAGTAATGGGCCTCAAACCCCTGACCCTCTGATCAGCAACCCACAGCCTCAAGCATCTGAGCAACTAGTGCCCCAGAAAACGAACCCAGGAAAAAGTATTCTCTGAAACAAATCTTCATAGTATTATGTGTAGAATTATATAAGAGGTTTAAACTGGGTAATTTTCTTATAATTACAACTTTAATTATAAATTAATGACAAGAATAAAAGACAAAAAAATCCTTAAAAAAAAAAAAAAAGAAATCTTGTGATAATGACTTAAAAAAAGTTTTTTTAAAGAACATATATTACATTTTTATTCTCTTCCTTTTTTTTTTTTTTAAAGCATTTGATTCAATTGTGCCTGTCACATAATTTCCAAATAAAAAACAACTTAAATAAAATGAGCTCTGCAATTAAATAAAATAAGAAACTTAATTTGAAATGAAATATAAAAAAAAAAAAACTTTTTGCTATTAAAAGATAGAAAATGAATGCTTTGCTTTAAGGTTCACTTAATTAACATCATTTCCTGCATTCGTTTCCATGAACAAGCCATGAATTTTAGTGTTAATTAGCCTGAAGTTATTTTTTTTAGCCTCAAGCCTCTTTGAGCATACGGTTCCTGGGTTCTGTAGAATCTCAATAGGGAATTTAAAGACTAAGAAGCCAAGCATGTAAAACTTCCAGAAACATGACCAGAGTGAAATGGAGTTTCCCATTTCATTTTTTGTTTGGTTAAAGAGTAATTTATAGCATTTTAATGCAAGAAACACTGGAGGGGTTCACTATGCGACAGGTCACAGGGTGCTCACGTTAAAAGTTTGATATTTAATGACAATGAGATTTAAAAATGTATCAGTGAGTCAATCAAGGAAGTAATTATTAATGATTTTAGACTTGTGAAGTCCTCTCACCTATTAACTAATGCACACTGCTGGAGATCGACGTTCACTCAACTCTTTGCCACTGCAAATATCATCCATGAATTTTACATCAAATAATAAATAGTGTCCTCTTGACTAGCAATTTAAACCTTTCATGCATGCATTAGAAAAAACTGATTGGCTGGATTTCTTTTTCTTTCTTTCTTTCTTTCTTTACTCTATATAATGGCTTGCCAAATAAATTTGACTTTCTAAATATCACTTATGTGGAAAGCAATATACACCAGGAATTGTGGGAAAAAAAACAAAGTATGACAATGAAAACATGACAATATACTTGACATATTAAAAATATATAGTTTGATTAACTGGTTAGAGCCATTTATTTAAGCCTTCATAACTGAGAATGGAAAATAATTTTTAAACAAATTCTGTTGGTCGCAAAAAAGCTAATCTGTAAGTGCAGACATGGTGCATGAAAGTGTCACTCCACAGTGATTTACTGGAGGTCATACAGTACAGTATTATGTGTTTTTTATTTTATTTTTTTGCTTGTTTTCCATATTCAATCTTGAGACATACTGTCATTTGTAGCAACAGGGTTGAGGTTTAAGTTCCCTTTCATTGTTTTCGTAAACAAGTTTTGACCAAATCGTTTTAGTTAAGAACTTCATTCTTCAGTGGCTTTTCATAACAGTCCCAGTGCAGGAAAAAATGTATTAATAATAATTTGGACCACATGTACTGTATTAGTGGTGGCTAATTCTTAATCCTGATTGGCCCACATAGTCTAAAGCTAAAATTAATTGGTTAAAAGCATGTTGTTATAAACAGAAAAAACCTGACAGTGGGCACAGCTAGGGCTGCAGGATGTCATACAGACTCCCTGGAGGGGACACCCCAGATGTCTTCACATAGTACTTATAAATATTTTACTAATAAAGACCTCTTGAGTTTTAAAAACTTTCTACAGATGACCTGGGGGCTAGCCCGCTGAATGTGCATTTAACATTTATGAAAGGAGGCTCTGGTGTCAGAGTTTTCAGCCGTGTGAAAGTCTGCAGCAACAGAATTCTGTGTGGTTTGCCTGTAATATGACGAGCTGCATTTATATTTATATTTTTTGTATTTGTGAGTAATATTTTAAGAAGAACACAGGCTGGCGCTGGGTTTATACAGTAACTGATATAATGAAAGTCAAAAGAGGAATTCACCTTAAATAGCATTAAATTATATTCAGCAGTATATTTGGCAAACTAGGCATGTCGTCAATATTAGGCATTAAATAAATAATAAAAGACACGTAAACTTCCTCAATGTGTACCTCACTTACTCATGGTCTATACCGCTTTATCCTGTATTCAGGGTCGCAGTGGACCTCGAGCCAATCCATCACAGGGCACACGGATTCACTCATTCACACACTACGGGCAATTTGGGAACGGCAACTAGCCTAATCTGCATGTCTTTGCACTGTGGGAGGAAACCCACCAAGCACGGGGAGAGCATGCAAACAGAGACAGGAATCAAGCCTGACCGGGAATCGAACCCGGACCCTGGAGGTGCAAGGCGACAGTGCTAACCACTACACCACCGTGTCACCTCCATGTGTACCTGATTGGACAAATTCTAAAGCCAGAAGTTGTAGTTGTGCAGTTCTGAGAACAGTTCTAGAATAGAACAGTTCTGCGAGTCTAAATTTTAAATTTAAAGATCCAGTATTTGACCATTTGGCTAGAGAGGCACATGCACTACTGTCAAGACTTACTGTACAGTCATCAGTAAGTACTTGGAAACCCCAGCACCCTTCATTGATAAAGATTAAGGCATGCATTTGTTTGTAGTGATTGCTGAAAATTAGAAACCAAGTGGGTGTCAATGCACTAATTTCGAAACAGTGTAATTAAAGCGTATTAAAAAATAAAATAAAGTCTACTGACAGCTGGAGTCAGTAAAAAACCAACAAACTCAAACTCACCCTTGACAAAAATCTCCTAAATATCAATTCAATCATTTTATTTGTTGGCAAACAACTTTCACTGTTACAACAAATATTAGTTATGAGCTCATTCAATTTCGAATGCATATGAAAAGAATAAATAATAATTCCATAGATATCATATTAACAATATTGATGGTAATAATAACCGTAAAAAAAAAAAAAGGTCTCAGTGCCGATTTGATATTTAAAATCTCTCCTCTACCAATGATCCAACAATTCAGATCTGATAAAGCACCTTGTGGGGATTAAATACGCAGTCACTTTTCTCAGGGACGTAAAAGACGTAGATGTGCAAGCTACAGGAAGTCAAGAAAGAGTAAACAGCCCGTTTCCATGGTAATTCTCTCTTCGGCGACATCGAATCTTAACAGTTTGTTCATTTACTTGCAGATATTCTGGATAACTTACATTTATTCCAATCAGATGGCCCTACACACGACAAGAAAGACCTGGTAGCTAAAGATATTAGACACTAGTACTGTAGATGTTGGGTAGATCCGGTGACCTCTAATTGTTTGGAGATAATCAGTGAGAATTGGAACGGTTTGGAACTGGACACGTTCAACCTGCAGGTCATAAAGCCATCGTTTTCTTCATTTTTGGCCAAAATTGACAATGAAATTAAAAATCAAAGTGGACAACAGGTCAAAACCAGAACAGTGGTTACTGGATGATAAATAAGATAAATAAGAAATGTGTGGTTGCATGGCTTTGGAAATTATGGAAGTGTGTGTGAAGCGGTGTTGGATGGTCACTCCTAATGGTAACTGGGGGTAAAAGTGCAGCTGACCAGCACAGCTTTGGGATTGGTCTACCTCTACACAAAAACACATATGCAGGGGGAAAAAAAAACCAAAAACGTAATATCAAAACAATGAGGTGTACGTGATATGTGATGCAAAGGGCTTCTGTACATTTTACATAGAAATCCTGTTTCTTTAGTTATTAGTGCGTATTACCTCTCGATAACTGATATTACTGGAAAATAAAAGTATGAAAAAAAGACGTGTCCTTAAGTCTTAAGGGTTAGATGTTTTTTTTTGTTGTTGTTTGTTTTTTTTGTGAAGTGAAGTGATACTTGGTATACAACAGTAATCAGTGTTAAACAGGAAGGAAGGAATGTGTGCAGCAAAGGATCGTCACCCGAAGTTTAGAGGAATTGTGGGTAGAGGATTATAGTTCAGAATGAGTTCAAGGTCCAGGTCGGAGTCTATCAACATAGATAATCGTCTAAAATGGCAACTATATGGACGCTATCGTTGTATTCACACAGAGGACACTCCAGAGGGTTTATGGCCAGACAGGAGTTGGGAGTTGGGCGAAAAAAGTTGCGTAATAGGTAACTTGACTCACGTGGCTTCTGAGGGAAACAGGGTCAATCAGTACGTCAGGACAGTACATCAGTTTCTTCCCCAGTCTGCTATTCAAAATGGCTGATGGTTTCACGAAAAGAAAAAAAAAAGAGCCAGTGTTTTGTACATCTGATAAACCACGCTGGATATTTTGAGTTTGTTGGTACTAGTCCTAACTGAAAGTTACCCTACCTGGTCCTTTTTTTTTTTTGTTTTTTTTTTGCTAGTGCTAACTGACTCTGGGTTCCTGTCATTGTTTTTTTTTGTTTATTTTTTGGGCAGCTATCTGCTATCAGTTTCTCTAGGGATTGATCAGTGCAGTAGGTAGTGGTTCCCGTGCCTTGTGCATTGCATCTCATACAAACACGCACACAAATTTGTGTGCGTACGTGCCTATAAGCTCGTGACCAAGTGCGAGGGGTCTTGCGGCTGCTCTTCGGGCGACGAGTCGTCCTTTTCCGGCGGCGCGATGAACCCGTCGCTTCCTCCGCGGCCCATGTGGTAATAGCTCTGCAGTTCCTGTATGTGATTGCGCGAGCCCAGATTAGGCATGCTCTTGTAGTATACATCATCCCCCTCCGCTATGACTCCTTTCCCATTGGACAAATGCAGCTCGCTCCCTTCCTCATCCTCCTCCTCCTCCTCCTCTTCTTCCTCCTCCTCGTCTTCCTCCTCGTCGTCGTCCTCGTCGCGGATGTTGTTCATGTCGGCGCTATCATGCGGGTGGTCGGTGAGTGTCGGCATGCTGGTGTATAACGAGTCTCTGAGCACATGAGATGAGTGCGTCTCATTCTTCAGCAGAGGGAAGAAACTCTCATTATTCTCCTGCGGAAGGCGCCGGTGGGCGGAGAACGTGTGTAAAGGCGGGTGGCCGTCTGGAGGTGGAGGTCTTGGCGGGAGGAGAGGTGCCTGAGACTCCTCCCTGATGATCTCCAAGCTCAGTGCTGTGCGGGCGTTGTTTTCATCCTCTCTGGACATCCCCAGCGCAACAGCGGCGGCGTTCTCGTCATCGAGGTTGATGCCTGCCGTACCCGCCGGACTCGGAACGCCTCCGTTGGCGACGTGGTTGGCAAGCTTAGCGTTGGGGTGGTAGGTGGATGCGTAGTTGGCTGTCAGCTCCTTCAGGATCTTCTTCTCCAATGTAGTTGGTGAGGACGAGCCATATGTGAGGTAGTCGCTGTAGGTGTTGCCATGGTTGCCGTTGAGCGGAAGTGTGTCCATGACGCTCGCGTCTCGCGTGTTGTTCAGCATGCCCTCTGAGGACGAAAAAAAACAACAACGGATGCTTAGCTATTTTGCATTTATTTCATTCTGATTTGAAACTGATGATATTAAAGCTACAGAATGCAAGTGGAGTTTGGAATACAGCTGAAGTATTTATGACTCACAGAGTTACAGAAGTGTTATGAGAATAACCAAGAAAAAAAGAAGAGAGGAGAAGGAAAACCTCTTGACACTGTATTTTAACTACCGTAAACTGCCTGATTAACAACACCTCGGTTTAGCCTCGCCTCAGTATGAGCTCTAGATGAAATGAAAAGTGTTTGCTATTCCTCAAGTCTTGTGAACATCCCCAGGGCTGTTGCATTACTGTAAAGACACGATATTTAATTCACTTGACATTTTCCCGCTAATAAAACTGTCAGAAAATAAATTACACTTGCTGGGCAAATATTAAATATAGAAAATTATTATTATTATTATTATTACCACTGATTACCACTTATGTCATGATTTGCCTTAAAATGACAAATCACATACATGACATGAGAATTTGGGATTGTGGGCGGGGCAAGTGTAAAAAGCGTTATTAAGTTCTGTTCTCCTAAACCTTCGATATTAAATATTATTAGACCCTCAATATTCAATATTAGAGCAATCATTAACAAATCCAGAAAACCGCTAGTTAGCCATGACGCATGATGAGCTGTCTAGCTCAACAAATTCACAAGGGAATAACTGCACAAGTGTAATCTATTACTCACTAGATTCACACCAAATTAGAGGAGAAATAAACGATTCCACTCTGTAAGGATCATTTTCCTCTTATAGTGTAATATCTTTTTTTTTTGAGTGTACGTGTGTGTGTGTGTAGTCTGATTTCTTTCTCGTCTCAAAGTTAGGACATGATGACATATCGCTGCACACATATGACTTATGCATGCAAATTTCATGTCGGATCCAAGTCGACAGCGCAGACTTACAGTACAGACGCGGCAATCTATGATTACAAGCACCTCAGGAACATGATATTACACAGGTGTTTCCCCCTCTTTCCTGAATCAATGATGATTTTTTAAAAACATTATTTTACTGAAAAATTAAAATCTTACATACTGTAGCTTTAATAGGATATTTTCTTATAATCTGGCATGATGAGACGAGAAGAGACGAGAAGAGAAGAGAAGAGACAGGAGAAGAGACAGGAGACAGAACTGTGAGCTGATGATGTAGGTAATGAAAAGAAAATGAGTCATACTTGAATCTCTGTAGGAGGCTGCACATCAGCATGAAGAGAGAGCGGGAGAGACACAGAGAGGGAACGAGAGCAAGGAAGACAGAGAGAGAGAGAGAGAGAGAGAGAGAGAGTGACAAAAATAGGAAGGAAGAGAAGGAGACACAAAGGAGAGAGAGTGAGGGAAAAAAGACACGGTTACATAGAAAATGTTAATGGTATGCACACAGTGGGCAAAATATATAGTTAAGACAAAGGGCAGGGCAGCTTTTACCGATATGAGACTATAATAATAGCATACATTCTTTAAAAAATGGATCGATACGATATGTATTTCTTAACCCCGTTTCTTTAAGGAGATGCTGCCAGTCAGTTTACGCGCAACATTTAGGACAATAAAAAAAGACACATTTAAATACAACAATGCAACCGGTACAACATTTAAAATGTTCATGTGTTTACATTGGTGTGTGTGTGTGTATATGTGTGAGTGTTAAATTGTACATATACATCATACACACTTGAAATTATGCTGCCCTTATAATTTCTCATTCTATATATATATATATATATATATATACTGTATATATATGAATGTGTGTATATTCATTCATATCGTATATGACATTCATATAGACACATTCATACAGTATATATATATATATACATATCAGGGCTTGACATTAACTTTTTTGCTGACTGGCCAATGTGGCTAGTGGATTTCCGGAGTCACTCGCCATTCAGCCTT
>JAQMYG010000013.1:6817976-6846998 GCA_030014215.1 Clariallabes teugelsi
GACTAAAGTTATTACCCGCCACAGCCCAATTTTACCCGCATTTGGCGGGTGGGCGGGTGCCAATGTCAAGCCCTGATATATATATATATATGAATGTGTATATGAATGTGTATATATTAATTCATATCATATCCTGTACATGGTCGGGGGACCAGGTCTCTATCCCAGGAGACTTTGTCTTATCTCATCATAGACAGGACCTTGACAGGGTGCCAATCCATTGTAGAACACACACACAGATTACAGGCGATTTGGGAACTCCAGTTAACCTAATCTGCATGTCTTTGAGCTGTGGGAGAAAAGCAGAGTACCAGGAGGAAACCCACCAAGCAAGGAACATGCAAACTCCATGCACACAGATAAACCCTTGACCCTGACGGTGCAAGGCCACGTGCTAATCACTACACCACCATGCCGTCTATTGTTGCACATTTATTGTGAAAATCCCAGGATCAACAACCATGCCATGTTCAAAGTCACTTAAAGCACCTTTCTTCCACATTCTAACACTGGGTTTGAACTTCAGCTCATCATCGTGATCTACATGCATACTGTACATGCATTAGGTTTGCGTCAACAAGCAGTTGAACAGGTGAAGTGGCATATCACTGTCAGTGTATATCACATCCCGTCATCCGAACCATACTGGCTCGAATCTAATGAAACCCTTACCTTAGAGATTACATGGTGTAACAAAGTCTCAATAAACGATCAGTCCGGGTATAATCTCGAAACACTGAACGCGGGTGTAATTTCATTTCCCGGGTAACTTACAGTATGCAATAACATTCACAGCTGCTTTAAAAAAAAACACACACACACACTTGCCTTTAAGGCAAATCTATTAGTTAGCTCACCATGTGCTCAACATTTTTATTAGTTGAATATTCTTAGAGGAACTGAAACAGTATCTATTTTTTTTATTATTATTATTTTAAATTGTGTAATACAGGCTTGTGTGACTATTCTCATTACACCTCCAATATCTGCCCAGGAATCCTGTAAACAGCACCTGGATATTACTATCCCTCCTAGTCTCACAGAGCGCTGCACGGTAGATTCATAGCTGTAATAAAGGAAAGCGAAATAATCTGATGTTTCATTTAACTCTTAATGTTAGACAATTGTACTGTAAATCCAAAAAAAAAACAAGTATGAAAAGAAAGGGTGTTCAGATTGAGTAATGCTAATAACTTTCCATTGAAATCATTAAAGGTTTGGTGTGCTGGAGCAGGAGGGACTTCGCTTTACAGTGACTTCCTGCACCAGGGAGAAAGTGTGACTAAAACTAAAGCGTGTGAATGCCTTTGTGTAAGGATTTAATTACAGGGTAAAAAAATAACCAAAAAAAATAAATGGAATCTACAGACTTGAAAAACAGAAAAATCTTTACAAATAATTTATTAATTAAATTTTTTATATAATTATAAATAATTTATTCATATTTTTTATAATGCATTATTTCTAAATAAAAATTTATCTTTACTAATAATTTATATTTATCTTTATAAATCTTAACCTAATAAAGAAAATTTGATCTAGACTACATCAATTAGATTTAACTACAGTATTCAATTAAACAGCCATCAAATGTATGGAGTGAAACCCAAAAATTAACTACGGCTGCATAGTTTGTAACCAACATGAAGTTTGGTTTTCTAATACTTGTCAATCATGTTGTAGTAGGATCAAATCCTGTAGACAGCGGTCAAGAGCTTCAGTTCATATTCACATCAGACTGGGGAAAATTTGATCTCAGTGACTTTGACCATGGGCATGGTGCCAGATCGGCTGCATTTCAGACTCTGCTGATGTTCTGAGTTTTTTATACAAAAGATATTCAAGTCAAACCGGGACTTGCCGTCTCATCAGCGGCATAGAACTGATTAACATTTACAGAAGACTTCAAGAACAGTCTTCACAAAAACAGAATGGTGTAAAAGTTTTAAAGAACGTCGTATGTCGGTGCATGACGATCCTGGCCGAGGCGGCTCGGAGCTCAATGCAGCTCTTCTCGTATATATGAGCATTTAGTTAGTGGAACGCCTGGTCCTCGAGAATAAAGGGATAACTCGTCGCCAACCTGCAGAAAGTACAGGAATTGTACACACAAAACATCTGCATTTCCAGAAGGTTAGTGCGTGTTGGGTTCCCTTGAGCGGCAAAGGGAAGCGACAGGATAGCTTTAATGTACGGAGGAACCTTTCTACCTTGATGGTATCCAAGCACTAGTGAAACACTGAGGTAAGTGCATTAGTGTAGCAGGGGGATTAGACTGTATGGGGAAGTAAATAATTTATTCTGCAAATCAAAAGTCCTGGTTTGACATGAATGCTCCTCATACAAAATGGGCCACATAACCAAAAAAAAATCCAATGAGAATAGTCAGACTGGTTCAAGCTGGGCAAATGGTGCTATTACATCAGAAGACTACAGTATAATGGGCTCCACTCATGTCTGCTAATATCATGATGAGCTGAAGACTGGAAAAAAGACCAAGACTGCCTAGTTCGGGTGCACATTTCTGTCCTTGACTGACATGAGTGGAACTTGATGTGGTCTTCTGCGGTGGACCATCCACCTCAAGGTTTGAGAGGTTATAAAGAGTGATTACTGAGTACCTGTCAGTTTTACAAGATCAGCAGTTTCTGAACTACTCAAACCACTCATCTGGCCAATGAAACCATCACTATTCTGATGTTGGACGTGAACTTTAACTGGACACAATCGGCAGACTAAATAGTTGCAGGTCTTCCTATTAAAATGTACATGTATTAGAACATACATACTGTAAATATTGGTCATGTTGGAGCTCCTAAGAGTCACTGTCAAAATAAACCCAGGGACGTTAAAATGAACACTAATACATCTTCCTCTACTACTATTAATACTACTACTACTACTAATAATAATCCAGGTAAATTGGGAAAAGAGTAAGCAGCATAATTTCAAGTGTGTGCAGGCACTATTTAAGTGTGTATTTGTGTGTGTGTGTGTGTGTGAGTGTGTGCCCATCAAACCTTGTGTGTTGAACATGTTTGCAGAGGGGTTATTGTACACTGAAGACTCTCCCAGCAATGTGTTATAAGGGTTAGTGCCATGAGGACGCAACAAGGCGTTAGAGATGAGATGGTTAGCCATGGTACCTACAATCCATCCATAAAGACAGACAGAAAAAGAGAGAGAGAAAGAAAGAGAGATAGGAGACAAAATAACAGTGAATAGAGAAAATAAAACGAAAGGAGACACAAACAGAGAAAGGACACAACAGTTAGAATGATGCAGACAACTGGGCAGTAAATCTGCATACAATTCTGTGAAGCCAAGCTACTGTATGTCTCAATTGACTCGAGGGCAGTTTGTTCATCGTGTAATTGAATCAATGCGACTGCAGAACTATGCAAACCATCAGTGTAATCTGGTGGAACAAAATGTAACAACACTTATGTATTGTACTGGTTTGCTATGTTCAAATTTCATTTCATTAACATATATGAAACAAAATAACTTCACACATACAGTAGGAGGCTAGTAAAAAGGGCACATCTTTTTTTTTTTTTTTTTTTTAACACCCCCTTATATCTTACAACCGAATAACATTGGACATACATTCTAATAATACATGACAGACAGATAACATTGCCCTTTTAGTGTGCATGAGTTTACTCCCATTCCCACCAACATCCGCTGAGAAAACTGTGTTCTTTACCAAAGTAGATCAAGAATCATGTTTCTTTTCGAAATAATCTGGAATAGTATAGCTTTAGCGCTCCGTGACATTTATCTCGGTGTCCTCTGTGTACATTTTCATAAGTTGTTCACAAACATTGCCTGCCTGAAGGTGCTCTTTTAGGTCATTGAGGTATTAAGTGCTTGTAGACACCTTATTCAGAAGCATGTCTACATGGATATGTCTGCCTTCCACCAGCTCTGAGTCTGTATTACTGGCTTTGCTTTAACCAGCTTCTACATGTCCTTCCTTGAGACAATAGAGAACTAATGAGCATGAGCGGAACAATTTATCCTGGTCAGTGTCATGGAATACACCATGAATGGGCGGTCAGGCCATCTCAGTGCACCATGCAATGCTATTCAAACACTCGTTCACACATGAGTGAAGAGTATGAATGACAGTGGCAATGCTACTTGGACCGTTACATTCAAGTGCCAATGCTACAGTAGCTGCTGCACCATTGGGCCTTCCAGTACCTAGTGTAGTGTAGTCTATTGCTTGCACTTCCAGAAGTCTGAGGAGAGGTTTATGATTTCCATCAGGAAGTGCTAGCCAATCTGTTCATCTCAGAATCACACTATTCTCTGTCATTTTTTATTATTTTTTGGAGGTAAAATAATTGCTTTTTGTCCAAGGGGGAAAAAAAATATTCACTGACACCTTAATATCTCCGGCCTGCATGGTCTCCACACCATGTGTCATACCAAGTGATGCTTCTTAGCTAGAAGGGGGATGAATTTCCCTAACTGACTGAGCATGACAAGAAAACTTCCCACTCACATGTGAGTGTTCAATTTTGCTCAGGTCTGGTTTCATTTGATCATTAGATGTCATTAGTACAAATCAAAGTTGACCTCAGTCTTTGATAAACGACATACAATCAATGCTACAATGTTCATACATCATAATGCAGCTTGTTGTGCATGCATACAGTATATCATGATCATCTTGTGCTGGTCCATGGATATGCACTGCCCATCTAGTTGAAAATCAGTAAAGAAAAAATCCCACATCCATCAGACAGTGTAGGAAGCCGTCATTTTTTTCTTTAAAGTTTAAAATGCTGTTATATTGAGATACCGAAAAGTTAGTACAGTATATACCCAATGTGGCAGTGTTAGTCTGGTATTAAAATGGTGTTGAACTCTAGCCCCAGAACAAATACCGTATAATAGACTGAGTGACCACATATTTTGCTCATTAACCAAGGGTTAAAATATGACTTGAAGTAAATACGTAATACTTTTTAAAAAAAATTACAGAAATGTATCATTTTCCTCAGCCTTAACAGGTCTCGTAAAAAAAAGGATGTAGCACTTCCTGTTTATGTCAGCTTGTGTTTCTGACTTGCTGCTGCTGGAATATGTCATTCTCTTTGATTTTGATTTTTTGTTGTTCCTCCCGTGATGTTGAGCACATCAGGTGACGGGTTCTGTCGTTTCTATAGCAACCGTGTGTGTTTTTTTTTTTTAATGGGGATGAATTACTAGCCCGATGCCCAACCCTACTCCTTTCTCATCTGGGCTTTGGGAGTGTTTTTATATGTGTATAGGGTTAAGGGTCTTGCCCAAGAGCCCAACAGTGGCAACCTGGCAATGGCAGGACTTGAATCGCTGACCCTCTAAACTTTGATATACAAACATGATTATTGGATTTACTGGCATTAGTGCTCAGCCTTGTCTCAGGTCTGAATGTTGGTCTTATTAAAATATAGTTTTGTCCTGACTCAGCAGTTGTAAAATCATGGTTTTGTTGGTTTTTCTTTCTTATGAATGGGGTGAAGTCAAATCTGACAGATGTTGGTCTTAATCTTAGTTTGGTCTTGCTTTTATTTGGACTCAATCTTGACTCCAACCCACTTAAGACTTGATCTCGGCTAGTCTTGATCTAGTGACAATGGCAGTGATGAGCTTTACTCACTGCTAGCTATTTAACCATTGGTCATGGTAGTTTCAAACAAACTAGCCTCAAGATATGATTTAAAATTGAAACTTACTTGCTTCATGGAAGCCACATTCAGCTGGTCCAACCAGTCTCTCTTAACCAGAGTCTTTTACTTTTTTTTTGGCATCTGGTAGGAATTGACTAAACCTCAAAGCTTGCAAGAAATATTTCCCCAGACACCATGCCAGGAGTGTAAAGACTGCAACAATATTCATCTCCAATCAGCGAGCATTGTGACAGAGATTACCACCGCACTGGTCTGAGCTTAACGACAACTGAATGAGCTTTGCACTAAACCAGTGGAAAGCTTTCAAATGTTCTTTATGGTCCTTTGGATAATGCAACTTATTCATGCAACCAGCTCTAGACTTATAAATAGTGAGTAAAGCTTTCTGAACTCTTTTTACACGCTTTGCCCTTTTTTTCCGGAAAGAGGCTGGTAACACCCAGGGCTTTTACAGGTTGGACAAAGGTCTCTTCTTTTTTCAGGTGTTGAACACCTCCTTTGGAATAGCATTTGAACTTCAGACCAGAATATCAATTATCCTACCTGGGAGTGCACAGTAATCATGTGCAGTGACTATTTTATCTGAAAGGGCAAGAGTTTCTATACTTGGCACCAGCGGTTGTTATGTAGATGTACGGCCTCTAATTTATGATATGTTGCTTTCTAGCTTTCATCAAGTCTGTTTAATAAGTTTCTTTCTTATTTCGCTGCTGCACTGTTCCTGAACTCCATGTCCACCGAGCAGTTTCCCTTCACAGTTGCAATTAAATCACTACATAAACTACTGCACTGTCATTTTACTTCCTCTAATTGCCTAGCCATGCTTGATACTTTCTCCAAAGGTGCTCTAATATAAACTGTTACTTGCTGGGTCTTGTATGAGCTTGTTATGTAGCATTTCATAATTACAGTGCTTTCCAAGTGAAAAGAGGGCACTGACAAATTAATCCGTATTGTCAAATTTTTTTTTTCTCTCTGCGCTGAAACGGTAAGTCAGATTCCAGAGAACAAAGAATGGGTTTTGATCATTCCTATGCCTTTGTTCATAACTGAAACTCAAACCTCTCAACACGCTGTCAGCTACGTCTCCCATGCTGTAAATGAGAGGGTTGAACTGGTAATCCTTCTGTGGACGCATGCAGGTTTCTGGCTTGACAGAAACTTTTAATTTATCATACCCATCTGGGCTATTAATAAGATTTAGCAAAATGAAACGGTTCCAGCAGGGGGATACAACGTGCAGCGCTTGGTCATGGTGTATTCATGTTAGCGTTTCATCCAGATGCTCTAGCGTGCTGGTGCATGGTTAAAAACAACAGTGCAGTTTCAAAATAAAATGTAAAAAAAAGCCTAAGGAGACTGCTGAAATTAATGGAATTTGGTTAAGAACTGAGTGAAGTAAGAAAACGAGTGAAGTTGCAACATAAAAAAGCACATTTCTACACGAACAATGTGATGAGAACACACAGGATTAGGACTAAACAGCTGTGTGGTCATAAAAAAACTAACTAAAAAAGGCTTTAAATGACTAGAGAACAGAACATAGTTTTGTGGTCAGATAAGTCCAGATTGACCCTATTTCAGAGCGATATTGGACGCATTAGGGTAAGAAGGGAAGCGCATGAAGCGATGCACCCATCATGCACTGTGTCCACTGTACAAGCCTCTGGAGGCAGTGTTATGATCTGGGGTTACTTCGGTTAGTCAGTTCTAGGCTCAGCAACGTTATGTGGCAATAAAATGAAGTCAGCTGACGACCTAAAGGTACCGAGTAGTGATGGGTCGTTCATGACTCTTCGTTCTTTTTGAATGAGTCTTTAACGTGACACAGATGAACGAGTAGTCTCGAGAGAGTGATTCGTTCATTTTCTATCACAAAACCACTGTAGGTTATGTACAGGAAACAGAAATGAGTCTTTGGTCTGAATCGTTCTTTTGTCATGTGACTCCCATAGATGCAGTGTGGTAGATTCAAACGAACGAACGAACGACTCGGACCAGAAGATATGAGAGTTGGGGGTCTGTTTATTGAAAATGTAACCTTTTATTTTATTTCTGATCAAAAGAACGAAATGACTCAAAACAAGATTTGTTTATTTTGATGAACGAGATTCAAAGAACCGAGTCACTAAAATGATTCAAACTTCCCATCACTACAGTAGTACTGAATGGTATGGGACTCAAAAGTGTGGTTCTGAGAGCATGAGGAATCATTTTCACACATGAATTGTCAGGAAGTGTATGACGCTCGATTGTGATTATTATTATGCCAGTAGGCTGCCTGACTTTGCTTTAGTTATTAGTTATACAGTACGTGGATCTGTTCTCAGTTCAATTCCTCACACACTCGTAGAAAAAGTCTGAGAACTTGCTTTCCTGGAATTTGAGCGGCATGGGCAGTACCTCAAACAGAAGCTCTAGCAGCTAAAAGTATTGTTTCCTACAAAAGTGAAAAAGGGAGAAAGGTTAAAAAGTCACTTGTAAAAACGAGCCTCATTGTCGTCTCTTCACTCAACTGCTCTGCTCACACTTACTGCACACCTGTGGCAAAAAACGGCAGGTCAGTTTTGATTCAGTCAGGTCAGTTTTGTTCTGTCGACTCCACTTCTTCTACTTAATGTCTTTTTATGAGGTGATTTAATCGTGTTAGAGCTGTACAAAGTGTGTACGAGCTTTCCTCGGTTTTGATGATGTGTCAGCGCACATTTTGGCACACTTAGTCTCAGGTACCGTTTCACTACCACTTGATCAAAGCCCGGCGTTTTCTCTGTGGATATATCTCTCGGCACTCTGAATGTTTTTACTCCAGCGCTTGTTAAACCGACTCCTTAAACGTGATGTTTGCAGGACGACAGCCAAGGCAAGGTTAGAAACTAGACTAAATAAAAACAAGTGCACATCGTTTTGGTGAAATATATTCACATCTTCTTTAACCATGCAATTTGCTGACAGATTTCTTCAAAGTCAGATGCATTTATTATTTTCAATGACATGCAATTAGGTTGCAAAATACACTAATCAGTCATAACATTACAATAAATAGGTTGTATTTGTGTACATTCCCATTGCGTATTGTATTGTGTACGTTCACATTGTGCCACCAGGGAGGCTCTATCCCCCTTCGGCGTATGACATAACAAGACCTCTCGGGATGTGCTGTGGTGTCTGGTACTGGGTCCTCTGGGTGCTGTGGGTTGCGGGGTGGGGCCTCTGTGGATAGGACTTGTTTGTTTGGCGCATCCCATGAGTGCTCGATCGTAGTGGCGGTTTGGAGGCCGGACCGGTGGAATCTTTTCCTACTGGGCCAAGCCTGTGCAAACTGCTGTGCACTGCATGTGGTGCCTTTCGATTGTGGTCAGAATTGAATTTTTTTTCAATGATTTGTGTTGCATTGGGTCAGCACGGTGGCTTCGTGTTTAGCACTGTCGCCTTGCAACTTCAGGATCCGGGTTCGATTCCCGGCTCATGTCTGTGTGCATGGAGTTTGCATGTTCTCCCCATGCTTGAAGAGTTCCTCTGGGTACCCCAGTGTCCATAGTGTTTGAATGTGTGTGCCCTGTGAAGTCCCCTGGGACAGCCACCAGTCCCTCCATGACCCTGTATACAGGATAAAGCAGTGTAGACAATGAGTGAGTGAGCGAGTGTTTTATTGGATTTTCTCTGGGCTAGCCTTTGGTCCCCATGAGCCTTGGGTACCCATGATCCTGTCACCAGAGGTAGGTAGTAACAAGTTACATTTACTCTGTTACATTTACTTAAGTAAGTGTTTGAAACAAAATTCTATGAGTAGTTTTACTGCACCATACTTTTTACTTTTACTTGAGTAGATTTGCGAAGAAGAAACGCTACTCTTACTCCGCTACATTCGGCTACACTCGACTCGTTACTTTTCTAACCATTTATTTTACACATTAGATATTCTTTGTTTTTGCCAGAGAAATGCAGCCGCTGGTTCTACAGTACCATGTGACTGTGTTCCACCAATCAGACGTAGCAACAATAATCACATGACTCCGTTTGACCAATCAGCCGCAATAACTATAACCACATGTGTTCTAATCTTCAGCCGTTCTAATGTTATTTTCTGCTGAGTCATTTGGAGGCCAACTGAATATACAGTACAGTGTATCTTACACAGGACATAGTTTACACTGTTCAAACATACATATGTTACCTAAATTAAAATTTTACACAGTCATATACAGTACAATATTGCAATGAAATGCTTATACGACCCCCCGTGACCACAAAAATACAAGCTTATAGATAAGAAATAAGTATGAATAAAAAAAGAAATACAACAGAAAATAAATTTAACTAGGATAAAAATAACAATGTTCTGTACATATAGACATTCTGTACAATATAGCAAAATATAGAAAAAAAAATAGAAATTTATTGTAAATAAGAAAAATGCATGAAAATTGCAAATATGCATGAAAAGTGTCTTATTAAAAACTACAGTGGGTATTTGTTTAAAAAGCTTTATGTTGTGAAAAAAGTGAGATTAGGAATTTATTATTTTTTTTTTATCCTTAATTTGCTATTTTGTAAAAATATTTAGTTTTATTAATTTATTTTCTTTATTTCATTATTTTGGAAATGTCAGAATTTGTACATTATTTTATCATTTTGTTCTAAAAATGATAAAGTGATATTATTTTGGAGTACAGCTCTAACTTGAATACAATTTTTGGCTAATCTACCCACCTCTACCTGTCACCACCAGTTTATGTGTTGTTCAGTTCACTTGCCAGTGGTCATAATGTTATGGTTGATCAGTGTATAAGCTATAACACCACAAATAAATACATATATATCAAAAGAAAGAAACACCTTCATATACATTGTTCTTGCTGCCAAGTGAGTGTGTCCCTGGTGAACAATCTGCTTCACGCTATACACATTTCCTCATCTGCTTCGAGTGGCCACTCATGTTGTAGATGATAGGCCTTTTCTGAGTTGTGAAAGGAAGTCAACAAGCACATAAAAACAAGCGGTACAATCTGGGAAGGTGAATTTTATCATCAGATGCTCTGTAACTACAGGGCAAGTGCGGTGCGGTTAGGGTGAATATATCCGTCTACAGCGCACTGCGTATTCAAGGAGAATTTTTTTTTTCGTTTTTGTGTTTTTTTTCTTATTACTTATTACTAGATGAGGACATTTGCTTTCTTTTTTTCTTAGATTTTTTAATTTGCTTATTTCTTTTTTTTTTTAAAAATGGCACTTTAAGGAGAAAATCAGATTACCATTCAGGCATAACGAAAACAGACAGGGATTGCTGATAAGCAGAAAACGTGCACACACACACACACACACACACACACACACACACACACACACACACACACACACACAACAGATGTCCATTGCAGCTGGACTGCAGGGAGATTTAATATCAGCAAATCAGGAAAAAATGTACTGATGCTGTTCCAGGATCTTTCTCTGTTTCTTTCACACACACATACTGTACACACACACACACACACACACACGCGGGCGCGCATACATACACACACATGCACAAACACGGCAGCTAGCGCACACAGCTTTGTGGAACAGCAGGACGGATTGCAGAAATCACTCGCAGTGGTCAAAATGTCACTTCTGTGTTATTTTCCATAATTAAAAATAATAATCATAAAAAAATATAAAAATAATTAAAACCTTTAAATAATCTGTACATGTTGAGATGATTTATTGATTCGTCTTGATGAAATGTTTTATCCTGGGCTAGATTGCTTTTATGTGTCCGTGTGCATGTGTGCGTTACCTCTGTTGAGAGTGGCCGAGCTGTTGATATCTCCCGTGATAAAAGCCGACTCAGACTGCTTCCTCACCGTATCGTTCCACATCCTCCGAATGCGGCTCTGAAAAAGAGAGAGAGAGAAAAAAAATAGTGCGAAAGACAAGAGTTAATCTGTAAAGAAAATCAAACCATCTGTCTCTCTCTAAAACACTAAGCTTGTGTTTTTTTGTCTACTGAATCCCACCGGAGTGTGGAAAGGGAAAGTATTTCTGTGGGATCTTTCAATGCTTCGTTTCTATTTCGACCGCTGATGTGATGAAACGCTGAAAGTTATTTCGGAGTGGGGGATGAGAAAAAGGATTCGAATAAGCAGAAGAAATGGGAAAAAGTAGATACGAGGGGAGGAGGAGGAGGAGGAGGAGGAGGAAGGCAGGAAGGGATTAACAATGTTGATGGATTAAACTTGTACGTTTGTTAAATGTATAAATACACCAGAGTGCTGTTTAATGCTCGATTCTGATTGGTCAGAAGGAGTTAATTCAGTTTATAACAAAGCAGCTTTTGCTACAGTATATAACAGCTGCAAAGTTTATTAAGCACTTGTGCTTACATCGTATTGTTTCTACAGTAACTTACACAGAGAGTTCTATAAATGACACGAACACTTCTAAATGTCCTATATTTAACTATTTCTTTAACACAGGTCTCAGAGCGTTTTTGTTAACGCTCCAGCTTACATTTACTCACTCGTCGTCTATACCTCTTTATCCTGTATACAGGGTCGCCAAATTGCTCATAGTGTGTACACACACTACGCTCATTCACACACTACGAGCAATTTGGGAACACCAATTAGCCCAATCTGCATGTCTTTGGACTGTGGGAGGAAACCAGAGCACGCAGAGGAAACCCACCAAGCACAGGGAGAACATGCAAACTCAATCCCAGATCCTGGAGGTATAAGGCGACAGTGCTGACCACTAATCCACTGTGCCATCAGTTGAAATACTTCTCAGATAATCAGAGGTGGAAAGAGTAATAAAATTTTGTACAAGTACTGTTACTTCAGTGAGATTTTACTGACGTACAAGTTACCAGTCTAAAAATCTACTCAAGTAAAAGTAAAAAGTAGCTCATTAAAAACTGACTCAGAGTAAAAGTTACCGAATTACTTTTTTTAACAGCGGAGGTGGGATGGGGGATTCTAGTATAGTTCAAAAAAGACAAGCGGATATAAATCTCAAACTAGTTGTTTTTAACTATAGGAACACCTTTGCATTATAAAGCTGTTGACTTTCTTGCGCTTGAAATCAAAGTGGTCACTTAAATATGGCATTTCGCTTTCAGCTAGTATTTTTTATGATGTAATTTCTGACTCAGTAACAAGTATGATTTAAAATGTAGCGAAGTACAATACTTCTAACAAAACATACTTAAGTAAAAGTAAAATGACAGATTTTAAAAACTACTTTAAAGAAGCAGAAGTATACAAAAAAAACTACTCAATTACAGCAACGCGAGTAAATAATAATACTTTACTTTGCACCTTTTATACCTCAAACCCACTTTTAACTCACTCCTTATCCAAATGTGCTGTTTTATGTCTATCTAAATGAGCTCCTGCTGAGCCACGCCCACTGAGCAAAAAAGCCAGGGCAGAGCCTTTTCTTATATGAGGTCACATTAGGGAAAAAAAAAAATCAAATTATCTTGTTTAATCCTCTGCCAATACAAAAAAAAAAAAAGATCAAAATGCAGGAAATGTTTTTTGCTTTTGTCTTTTTTCTTCTTTTTTTTTTTACTGTATTGTACAGTACATGCACACCAAAGTCTAAAAATGACTAAAGGGTGAGTTTTGCATAAAAGGACCCTGTTAAATATTCAAGACAAACCGGTTATACCATTTTTTTTTTTATCTGCATTTCTTTTCTTTTACAAGAACTCTTTTTACAAGAAGAAAGAAATAGGAGAAAAAATTGTGGCTTGTGAAGAAAACAACTGTTCAGATATAAGTGATAACAGGGCAAGTTCTTTATTCCCAGACATTCCCTAACATTACAAGTGACTATGAATGTCTAAAACTGTGCCATTTTATGTGTGAAATTGATTAAAAAAAAATCTGTCATATACGAGGAATAAAACACTTCAAGATGTGTTGTTAAGAAAATATTCGACTTCATGTGCTAACAATCACTTTGTTTCTCTGCTCTCCTGCGTTTTATAACGAACCTCACATGGGAACAGTGTGTGCATTTGTGTCTCTGTGTGTGTGTGTGTGTGTGTGTGTGTGTGTGTGTGCTACCTGAGAGTTCGTAGAGTAGCGTCCGGGTGTCCGCGCTGTGTTGGTCTTTGTGGAGGTTGAAATGGTTGACTCTACACTCTTTCCACTGCAGCAGTGTGTACGAAGGCACCTGCCATACTCCTTCCGCACCTACACACACACAAACACGCGAAGAAAGAAAAAGCGTGAGAGAGAGAAAGAGAGGGTGTCGACGTTAGTGTTGTGATCAGACAGCCAATTATAAACAGACATCTTAGTTATATGACTTTAATAGTTAGCATGCTGGCTGACCTTTTCCGCTGGAATAAATGCATCAATAGCTCATGGCCACACACTCAGAAACGCGCATAAACTCACTCCCTTCGATTGAGTTATTAAGCATCAGGGACTCGAAATGCATCGGCGGATTCGAAAAACCTCGCCACTCAAGCATTAACGTGGCTTATCAGAACCAGACTCCCACTTGCACTCGCAATAATAAGGCTGTAATTGCTTTTTAACTAAGTTAAGACAGACGCCACGTTACTGTTTGCGCAGCTGTTGTAGCCGGTTGTACCCGACCTGCATGGAAATTTGTAGCGTTTCATAAGAGGGTCTCGACGGGTGAATCACATCGCAGACCCCGCCGAGGGGATTTTAAGCAACCAGGGTTTGAGAAGGTTTCATTTCTCATTTCTGCCTCAGCAAACACAAAACTTTATTAACTTTATCTACCAAGATCTGCTTTCCTTCCCTGTGTTTTTGCATCTGACTATTCACTAACTACCATGTTGGTATGAAAGTGAAGACAGTAAGCCTTGACCCACTAACAGATATAAATAAATATGTAAATGTGTGTGCGAATGTGTGATGCTTTATTGCTGTTTTTAAACGCGATGCTTACCTTCTTCTGCAGAATGCAGTGGAAAATAAAGATGAACATCCCTTGCAGCGAGTTGAAGATGGTGAAGAGGTAGGCCATGATCACCGTGTTCTCATTAATGTACATGAGACCAAAAGCCCAAGTCAGGCCGAGCAAGCACAGCAGGGCGATAGCACCAATCACCCATGATCTAAGTGTGAGAGAGAAAAACAAAGGAGAAGAGGCAGAATGAGACAGGGGTGTAAGGGGAAGGAAAAATTACTGCAAGAAGAATCACGCACACACATGAAACCCAGAGAGTAGAAGTAGAAAAAGAAGAAGAATACAGGACCTCATTAATGACTCAAGCCAGTTTACATTATCTAGGGAGGTTATGATGTCGTTGTAGTGGCTTGTATTTGGAGTGGAACAACGGCAAGAGCGGAATATAAACAAGCCGCGAGCGGGGGTCATTATTCGCGCGGAATCAAATGTCCTGCTGGCTGCCGCCTCGACGTCTTCGCGTCTGCTAGGGTGTACTTAGCGCTGAAATTCACAACCACTTACAGATGCCATTTATGCGTTAAGGTCATCCTCACTCACTCACAAACTCTCACGGTGTGTGTAAATCATTTATACCGAGTCCCACATTACAGTGACAGTAAAGTATGACATTAAGCCTTGATCATTAGCCATAGTGAGACTTAGAGCTGGAAGGAGGGGGGGGGGGGGGGTCATGGACTAGAGAAAGAAAGTGTATCATGGAAGAAATGCCATTATGTTAATCTATGTTCATCCTAGCAAATAACAATTCGCTCATGTTGGTTGCTGTTTATTGCTTGTGAGTATACATTTTGTTCTTGGGCTAATGAAAAACAGCAAAGCTATTATTTAGCTTCTAATGCTACTTATCCGTGAGAAAACTGATCGCCTGAGGTACATGTTACAACCAAGCTCTATAGGCAATTTAAAAATATTTAGATTTACTTATTATATTTACGTATTATACATGTGCAATGTCGGAATCAAGAAATGGTTAGAGGAAACAGAATATGCAGTTTAATGATATCTCAAACATTAACATATGTACTTATGGCGGGGCTCGAACCCGGATCCACAGATCAACAACCTAGATCCTTAGCCGCCTGAGCCACCACTCCAACATCTTACATTTAATGTATTTTTTGTAAAAATAGTTCCCCTTGAAGGTAACTCAAGCACACAACTTTGTCTTTGTCTGGTTTTGTCCAAACTTCCATCTAGAAATTTTTTTTATTGAAACTTGCCGTTCAGCACACCTGGCGATGTTTCCTCAGTCATCTTATTATCCGCGCTGAACATGCAATTATCACACCGTGCTACAATTATGGGAAGCCATTAGGGTCAAACTTTGTCAAATAGTAATGCGTTAAAATTTCTATATTAATCACACGTGTTAACCTGGAGAAGCATGGTGCAGATGTCATTTTATACCCAGGAAAGTAATTTAGCTGACTTAACCAAGCACTTCAAAAAAAATTGAAGCAAATCCCATGAACGTGTGTGTGTGGGGGGGAAATGACTAAAGTTCAACGATTCTAGTTTCCTGAAAACAAAGTAGCTCGGCTTCATTAAAGGATCCTTATGTGACTCGCATCCATCTCGTATGCAATTATGTTAATTATATCGCTGAAGGCAGATCATTGAACCAGAACAGATCTTTCATTTTATTTACCATCTCTGATTTAATTAGTAAAGGGACAAACTGGTTGTTCGTGTCTGTGTGGTCAAAAATTAAATCAAACTGGTGCATTTTATTTATAGTCATAGACAAAATCATTTATGTTTAAGCACTGCCACGATTCGGTAATATTACGAATGTAATAAATGCTATGTAGAATTTTAAATGTTACGTCGAGTTTTACCAAAAAAAACAAAACAAAAAAACAACAACAACAATAAGATGGCTGGCAAACAGACAAAAGGATTCAACATAACACAAACCACTTGTGTACAGGGAAAAGTTCACAATCACAGATTTATAGTGAACTCGGATCAAACAAAGGAGAGGATTCCGGGCGTTCTGATTGGCCAGGAAGCCTTACCAGTGGAAGTGTGTAAGTTTCAAGCTTCAAAAGATTTCTGGAATAATAAGAGTAGGAACGGGAAAGACAGAGAGGCAAAGAAGTGAGAGATGAGGCTGATGAATGATTCATCAGCGTCATAAATAAACTAAAGCAGAACCCAAAGAGATGGAATACATAAAAGGGAAGGAAGGAAAATAAATAAAGACAGAAATATACACATTTCAAAATGAAATATCATAAAATCGTTTCTCTTTCCCGTTATTGTTCACAATTTCACACTTAAAGAAAATTCAAAGTTTTTCTTTTTTACCACATGAGGTGTGACACAAATGTAGATATATAAAACATGCAACCATATGTACAGTATATACCAAAACCAGAATGTTTCCAACATAATGCATTTGTTCGTGCCAAGAGTTTTGTTTGTAGATATTTTGAGTTCATATTCTTGTTAATATACGTGTATTCCAGTCTCTTTTCCTACTTTAGAGGAGATAAATGTCAGGTCAGGTCCAAAAATGTCTCCTTTAACTCCTTACCTCAGGGCGGCGTTTTCCAGTGTATACTATAATTACTGCCTTGAAACACAAACATAAAAAACATGCATATGGAAGCAATATGAGGAGGAAAAAAAACTCTTATAATCGCACTAGTCACACACTCACTGCATCTGATTTCTTTCAAAAATGTTCAAATTGCCCTTAGATCATCAAGGGACTAGAAGGAGAGTCAGGAGGTACATTTACTTCACAAATATGATCCTATACAACTCTTGTGCATCATAAAACTCTGTTTAAGTCATTTCGATCCTCGCCTACAGTACTTTCGAGAACACATTACACTATAAAGTGAATTGCAGAACTGTAAAACAATTGTAATGCTGTAAGCTTGTACAAGGAACGTAAGTAATATACATAGATAAAAGAAATCTGTTTAGTCATGCAGAAAGCTAGAAGGACAATATATGTCTTTAACTCGGATGGAAATTGCAGTTACATAGGTGCTAGGGCAGAATATTACAGAGGCTTATCACCTGCGCACTCAGGACGGCACAGACGGTACACTAGAGCCGGAAGAACAAATTGTTTAAGCCAGTGATTAGGGATAAATTAAATGATTGAGTTAAGACAGAGCCACACGAGGGAGTAACTTAAATGCAGCAACAGTGCTTGATCGTGGACCAGATTTGTAATTTTAGTTTTAGAGCTCGGGATTTCTTTTGTAAACTTTTCTACCCACGATCTCCAGGATCTTGAAGGCTGTGTCAATCCGCCACTTTTTTTTTTAGCAGATGCTTTTTTCCCCCTTTCATTTATCAGAGCCAGACAAATTAAAGTTCATTAAATCTCATCTTTGTAAAAGTTTAAAAAGTTATTTAAAAGTTATTTAAAGTGATTTATTTTGTGTATTATTGAAGTCAATGTGATCATCAGACAGGCTACAGGAAATCTATCTGTGGTTGTCATGTCAGTCAAAATGCCTCTTCTACTGTAAGTAATTGTTTGCTGAGCCTTGTTTACTGGTCAACAAGGCTAGAGTATTGTATCCCTTATTGGTTATTAATGAAAACATGGATTTCTGAACAAACACATATTTAGTATGTTCAGAAATCAATGTTTCCATTAATAACCAATAAGGAATGCATTACTCTAGCCTTGTTTGTCAGTAAACAAGGCTGAGCAAGGATTCTTTAGAAAAGGCATTTTGACTGACATCAAACTGACATCAAACAGATGACAGATCTCATAATGAGGATATCCATTTAGCATTTTTGGAAGGATTTTCCAGTGTCCCAGGGAATTACTAGTACAGGTGCAGACTACTTGTTGGTACCTTGTATTATGAGAAGTTCAAGCAGTGGGCAGAGCTTTTTCTTTCAAACCCCAGGGAATTTCCTTGTCACTGATAGATTGTTATAATACTGGTACTGATACTGTATGTCACTGATACAGTTATAATTTTTAAAATAACTTTTTTTTTCTTCACTTTTTTCATTTCTTTGAAGCTGCTTTGTAGGAATTACCCATTGTTCAAAGTGCCATACAAATAAAATTGAGTTGAACTGAATAGTTGAATCTGGCCCAGTGGTGTTGTGCTTAGCACTGTGGCCTGAGACCACCAGAGTAAAGGGTTCCTGAAGTCCTGCCTTCAGATCTGTATGTGTGCATGTACTCCTTGTACTTGATGGATTTCCTCTGGGTGCCCTGGTTACCTCCCACAGTCCAAAGACATGCAGATTAGGCTAACTGATTTTCCAAATTGCCCATAGTGTGTGAGTAACCCATAGTGTGCGAGTGAGCGTTTGCATGCTTGTGCCCTGAGTCCCTTGGCAAACTGGTACAGGATAATCAGGACCTCCTGCAAACTGGTACAGGATAATCAGTATACTGTACAGACGGTGGAAGAAGGTGGAATTTATTTGAAATGATAGTAATCGTGACCTAACCTAAAACTTCTTCTGTTATATTTCTGGCAGATGAAATGTTTCACAGTGAGCACAGCCTCTTGGTACATGTCAGAAAAGTTATAGTATGATTAAATGATTTGAGCATGTTGTCAGATCTGCCTCCATGTACAGTAAAAAGTTAAAGTGAAATTTCTAATCAGAATGATTTCAATAATTGAAGAAATTGTGTCCATGTAAACATAGCTAGTCAGAGGCGAGTTAACTTTTTGTTTTTGTGGCTAATAAAATATTTAAGATAATATAATATTATCTGTGCTATAATATAAGTTTAATAAGGGGAGCTACAGTAACTTGTTTCCTGGATGTTCCACAACTTTCAGCATTACTAGAAATGGACAAAAAGAATGATATGTTGTTTCATCAATCAATAACTAAAACTTTGTTAGTGTTGACAAATTGCTGTAGTGTACTGTACAAGAAATAAAACGCTTCGGGATGTACTTGTTTTTGGAACTGCAGGCCTGATCGCTTAAAGGTTTTATGTAGAAGTGTTTCACTATCTGAAATATTTCCAAGCAGAACCGTTTTAGGAAAGATAGAAGCCTTAATTATCCAAAGAGGTCATTTTCTCCAAGAGTGTAGGTAAAGGATCATAAAAAAAAGTTTTGGGAGATCGTTTAAGAATCGAAATGTTCATCTGTACACTTTTAAAGCCGCAGTAAAGACAAACTCAATTACTCTTGCAGTAATGATGATTGAGCTAGTTCCCGAGGCGGCGATAAAATATGCTAAATATTTTCCTAATGTTTCATACATGACATGTTCTGGCTGCAGTAAGTTGGATTGTGTTTCCTTTTTTGGTCTTCATTATCCTCATTAAACAATAAGAAGTTGTCTCTAAGCTTTGTTTAAGTCGTCCACAGACCTATGGATGAACCTGCTTGTTCAGAGTAATCTGGTGTAGCTGCTAAGCAAAGGTTTATCTCCTGCAGCGTAACCTTTATAAATCTATTTTATTACAAGTTCGCTTTTCTCACATCCTCTTTTTTTCCATCCATTACACTTGAGCTCTTCGTCGATCATTAAGTAATACAGGCTGAGTACTGAGGAACATTTTTTAAAAGTAAAGGCACAAAAAAACCCACACATCCTAATGGCTTTGTGAAGGACAGGTTCAGACTTACTGACAGCATCCAAAATGTGTGTTTCCCTTTCACTGACATCTTCCATTTTTTTCCCTATTTCAAGCATTTTATAAAGCAAAAGCTTGGTTTCAAGCAAGCCTTCACATTTATGCATAATGAACTAAGCTTGGGCATGTAGTAAACATCTTCAGGTTGTTGGAAAAGAAGATGGATGCAGATGCAAGTCTTTATTTTTTCGTGAGACACAAAACAAACTCAAAGCGACGAGGTGACATTACCTGAATACTAATCATGAAACAATGCAAAAACACTATGAAAAGATTATTAACAACAAATGTTAAATACAATAAAAAGCTTGACAAAGTACTTAAACAAGAGTGTTAAACAGGACATAAGGAGATAATGAAGGTGAAAATGATCAAAAACATATGTTATGCTGGGGCTGATGAGTCCTTTTTTACAGCAAAATATTATGTTGAAATTGTTGAAGATCTTGAGAAACATTCTAAACAATACAAAAACTTTAACCCAACTATTTAGGAAACAAATACTGTATGGCTTTAGTTGCCGCTATGAAGATCGCCAGTGACTCAGCTGTACGGACATCTAGAAGTTTATTCCACTACCTAGGTTTACATGCAAGTCTTTCTCAATCCCAGAGAGATGGTGGGATCAGTTCAACATTCTACTGTGAGAAGTGGAAAACATTCAAGACAACGTCCAATCTTTCCAAGAGTGGACGTCTCAGCATATTCACCCCAGGGACAAAAAAATATACAAATTAAAAAAACAAGAGCTATATATCAGACCCTCACTAAGCATGTTAAATGTTAAAGTCTATGCGAGCACAATTAGAAGAAGACTAAACAAGTATTGTTTGCATGGAAGGGTTGCAAGGATGACTCAAGAAGTTCATTGGATCAAACCTCCAAAGGCTTCAGGAACAATGTCCTATAGACAGATGAGACCAATGTGGAGTTGCTTGGCTAGCACCATGGTTGGTGAAAACCAAACAGCATTTCAGCAGAAACACCTCATGCCCACATGATGATCTGGGCTGGTTTTCCAGTCACAGGACTTGGGCACTTTGCAGTCATTGAGTCGACCATGAACTCCTCTGTATACCGGAGCATTCTGGAGGCCCATGTGAGGCCACCTGTCCAACAGCTAAAGCTTGGTTGAAATCGGGTCATGCAACAAGACAATGATCTGAAGCACACCAGTAAATCTACATCACAATGGCTGAAAGATAAAAAATATGAAGATTTTGGAATGATTTAGGGAAAGTCCAGACCACAGCCCAATTGAAATGCTGTGGCGGCATCTTAAGAGACCTGTGAATAGGCGAATGGCCAAAAACCTTAATGGACTAAAGTAATGTCGTAAAGAAGAATGGATCAGAATGATGTGAGAGATTGATAGTTACACAGGAACGATCACTTCAAGTTATTGCTAAAGGTTGATCTATAAAAGCTATTGAATCATGGTGGTAACTTAGAATTGCCCACATGATTTATTTTCCTTTTTGGTAAAATAAATAATGGCATGGTGAACTACGCTATAGCCACTAGTAATAGATCGATTTTTATTATGTTTTTGAACACAAAAAAAAAAGAACTCCTGTAATGTGCAATTGGTGTTTGCGAATGATCGTGTGTACAATTCCCACAGACAGATGCGACAGACAGATTTGCACCATTCAGATTTTTTCCTGCGGCCAAGATTCTCATCCCTGTACTGTGAACTCTTCGGTAATTGTCAGTAGGTTTTACACCTTCATGAGTTCATCAAAGTCCCGGTTTACCTCGAATGCATGTAAAGTCAAGTTAAAGTCTAAAAATGGCATTTATTGCGTTTTTCTGTTCACATAATTTTTGACCTTACTAGTCTCACTTTTCTTAATATTTCGGATTCAGGCCTTGGAGACATTACCCGTTAATTATGTAACAACTTTTTTTTCTACTTCATATCAGCCTAACCTTGGGCCAGATAATTAGCACTTGGATACTTTCCTTACAGGATGTGTTTAAAACCCAACTACAAAAAATGTGAAACTTTGAAAAAAATAAACAACAGAAAATTTCCTATTCATATATTGTAGTTCTCTCATATCTCTTGAGTTGCGAACCTGATGTATTTTAACTGGCCAGAATTCCAGGGTGGAATCATTTTTTTCTAGCCAGAGTAAGTACTTGATTAATTGTGCTTGGTACTGTGGAAAGTGAATATTGGTTTTGAAACATAAACTGGTTCTTTTTTTCCCTCAGTTTTTACTTTTTATGCACTTTTCCCTAGAAGCACTGCTACTTCACACCCCATTACTGATGTTTCGCCTTATTGCACATACGGCCATCAGTATGGTGAGGGTGAGGTTTAAAACATGCTTCCTCAGAGACACCTGAATCCAGACTGCACATTTTAAAAAACAGCTTAATTGTGCTTGAATCTTATACTTTTTTTATGACACTGCCCAGTCCTGCACTAATTGACAGAGACTGAGAGAAACAGGACTGTTCTTTTTTTCACATGACTAATTCTGGTCCTGGACGTACAGTAGATATCTGTGGTACTATTAAGATTTCACTTTCTGCTATTGACGCCTGACCTACATGGACATCCTAAAGATTTCAATCATACTAAAATCTGCAATCATAGTACCGGATTCATGTCCCGGACTCTTATTCACATTGGGCCATGTTAATTAGACCATATTTTGAGCTATAAATACACTAAACTATCTATTCATTACCAAAAATATAGAGCGTTTATTGGGTCATTAAATTGAGTTAAACTGAAGGCACTGAAGATGAATGATTGGTCATTTAAAATGACATTTTAAAGGTCCCATAGGTTAATTTTGGTTAAGAACACAGGAATCAAAGCTCACTCAAAGTGAGTGTATCTTAATCCTTGAAATACCCCACAGACCTCAAGCTCTTAGTTTATTTTATTTTATTTATATAGGACATTTAAAAAACAACCATGGTTGACCAAAGTGCTTCACAATCACTAAAAAGATGATCATACACAATCAATCATTAAAAAGTTGTCAAAATGTCTCAAAAAACTCAACTCAAAAAATAAAAGCCAAAGAATATAAGCTCTGTTTCACTCCTCCTTCAATCATGCTGTTTCAGTGTCTATGTGAATAAGCTACTTGAATAAGTCATGAACCCTGCCAGAGAACAGCAGCTCTGAGCAACAAGATGGAGGAGGGGGATCCTCTTATATGAGGTCACATTAGGGGGAAAATCGAAAAAATGACTTTTCCCCCCTGAATTACTATAAAACTACTAAAAGTAAATTTTTGCATAACAAGTTGAGTGACAAATTATGATTTTAAGTTGTGTTCAACTGGTGGACTTGATGTAAAAAATATATAGTTATTTTTAAAATCAATGCAAAATAATAGAATGTGCTGCATCAACTGCTATTGTATGAGTTTGTGTTTTCCTGTGATGGTACTGTAGGTGGGCTGCAAGAAAAAATTTACAATAAAAAAAATGAAAAACTTAAAATTACTACCGATTTTCTTTTCCATTCATTCATCTTCTATACTGTTAATCCTGTGCAGGGGTCATGTGGGCTTGGAGCCTCTCCCAGGAGACATTGGGCATAAGACGAGGTACGCCATGGACATTCATTGCAGGGCACACAGACACTCAAAACAGGCAATTCTGGAACGTCAATTAATCTACAAGTCTTTGAACTGTTGGAGGAAACCCACCAGGCACAGGGAGAACATGCAAACGGCATGCACGCAGCCCCGAGGCAGGAATCACACCCTGACCCTGGAGTTGCGAAGCCACAGTGCTAACTGCTACCATCCCACCTCTATTAAATATCCTTTATTAAATGTGACAATCAAACAAAAGCAATGAAAGTTAAAAAAAGTTATTTTATTTATTTAGCAATATACTAGATTCCTATTAGACAATGTTGGTCCTGAGTTTCTTAGTTTTTTCCTCAGACAATGTTTCCCTGCCACTGGTTTGCTCATTAGGGACCCAAATATAAACCTACATCTGGATTTCCGTCAACTTGATTCGCACCAACGTCTACTGCTAAAAGCACGAGACAAATGGATTGAGTTTGACGTATCATCGCGCCTCCAATGTCTTGAGTGGAAGAAAAAAAAAAAGCAACTAACCAGCACCAGAAGCTACTGCAACACCATGGTTATAGAGATAAACTCTGGCTATGAATTCTTGAGAACCTTTCCCATATTCCCCCCCCCCTCATAACTCTGTTCGGTTTCCTGAAATCAGGTCAGAAAAATTTCCGTCCACCAACTTTACACCCAATTACAAAACATCAAAAGGAATAACTAAGTGCGAATACACGCCATGTAACCCAGATTCAGAAATGACGCTAGAGAGGTCTGTGCTGCGCTCGCACAAGTGTACAGCAATCCATACCCCGCTGATCCTATTCACAGAGCCCTGGATCCCCTTAACACAAATGTGAAGGATTCTGAAGGTGCTAAGGAAGATCATTAAAGTTTCTCACAGACCGAAAACTGAAAGGAAAAAAAAAATTATGCATATGGGATCTGATGAAACTTCTACACTATTTCTGTTTAATGTGTTTACATGTAAGTTTGGTCAAGAAATAGAGACGAGTAATGACAATGAGTCAGAGTGCAAGCAATACGAACAACATGAGAATCAAAGACACACACACATACACATGCGAGTGCGCGCACACACACTTACTTGATGTTGTCCAGGCAACCGGAGTCAGGTTTCAGAATAGCAGTGTGGTGGAACATCTTGTAAAGTGCAATGCCCAAGAAGATCACATTTAGCTGCACACACACACACACACACACACACACACCATATAAGTACTGTATAATAATGTATTCATATAAATATTTGCAAAAATATTAGAAAAATGACTTAATAATATGTCTCTCTCTCTTTTTCTCTCTCTCGCTCTTAGGCAGTGCAGCTGTCAGCGGCGTATTGTCTGTCTTGTGGGGGTTTTAAAGTTCACCCCAACACCGTCTGACTTTCACATAATTGGTAAATTGTCTTCAGCAGACCATTATCTGCATCCCCCTGTCTGTGTGCGTGTGTGTGCATGCGTGTGTGTGTGTGTGTGTGTCATGGAGATAAGGAAGGAAGAAGCTTCCTTGGAGTTTCTTATTCCAAGACCATTAAGTTTTGTCCCAGTGTGACTCTGTGCATGTGTGTATGTTTGTATGTAAATGTAGAATTCTGTGTGGGTATGTGTGTGGGCGCACCATTATAATGAGCGTAGCAGGGCCAATGAAACTCCAGATGAAGTAGGTGTCTAACCGCAGCCAGCACCTGTAGAAGGCAGACAGGGAACGAGAGACAGAGACAGAGAGAGAGAGAGAGAGAGAGAGAGAGAAGAAGAGGAGGAGGAGGATAGACAAAGACAGCGTTAGGCACAGTGAGCCAGAAATACCTCGGCAGCCTAAATGAGGTAATCTCATACGCTCCTGTTCATCTTGGTTTGATGACTGGAATGTCGTTAGAACCTTCTGGAATGTCTCGTGGTGCGCGGGTAGTTTCGGAGCATAAACGAATGACTGACAGTCTGTAAGTGAATTATTAAACTCTTCATCTCCTTTAGATCACCTCTAAAGCCCAGTGTGTGAGTGCAAGTGTACTGTATGTGGGTGTGCGTGTGTGTGTGTGTGTGGGGCTCGGACCGATTGAACAACTAAGCATGCATTACCCATTACCCAGGAGCAGAGTCTGTATGGAAATGAATGCAGAAGCCAAATGAGATTATAAATACTTTATAGTCTCCAACAGGGCGTACAAATGATGTACAGCAGGACAAAGCGACGCAGACAGTACTTTTGTCGTTTATTTCATCGTTTACCAAGCTGATCATGTTTCCAGTGTCCTACTCGATGACATCACCAATTCTCAAGAAGGTGGAAAAAAAGCATGCACCAGAGCTTAGTTCATGTTCGTCAAAAAAAAAAAAGCACTGGATTAAAAAATAAAAATCTTTCATAATAGAATATGGAAAATTATGTGTAGAACTGGACGCTTAATAGAATACAGTACGTACAGCATGTGACATCATGATACCCAGTGATAGTCATGAAACATGATGTAATCATGCTAAGGCCATGCTCATTTATGAAAAACATGCAGGAAAAAATTCAAGGAAAAATACATAATAATACAACATCTAATCACAACACACTACAGGTGAACGGATTCGTTTCTCATTTGAAATGACTCTGCTTTTTTTTCATTGCTTGTGTGTCTCTTTTCTGATCCGAGGTCTAGCCCAGTGTCTTAACCTGTGATTAATTTCTCGCTTTGGAAATAAAAAAGCACTGTCCTGCTCACTTTTAATTATATGCTTTGAGACAATTCGTGAAATATCACCTCGGTTTCGTAATTTTTATTTTCTGAATATTACCTACGCTCCACACAAAGCCAGTTAATGAAGGGTGTGAGAATAAACCGCTGAGTCAAAGCAAATGTATTGCTTCTGGGGTTTCACGATTGCCACTTCCAGTCAAAGGTATCCGACGGCACAGCTGATGATATTATTACACCCTCCCTCTTACTGTCCGTAAACCTCAAATACTTGTTTTTCACAAGTAACGTTGTTTTTTTATACTTGGCTGTAGTAGCTAATCCTTGATTTCATACTGATGTTAATAGTAAATCTACATTATTAAAGCAAAGTAGCGCATACCTTACTGTATGTGTCAATAATTTCAGTATGTGACTTACACAAGAGAACAATCAGTCAACTCAACTGTACTGTATAACACTGATTATCAATCCATTGTTCACCAGGACCATAGGCACCAAGGCGACTTTAGTGGCGACTAAAGGTCTAGTCTGGTCCCACAGAAAAGGCAATCTAGAACAAGCTGCTGAAAAGAAAAACAGTCAACGCTGGCTAGCAAGGTATCGGAAAACCCAAGGTATCACTGATGCCGCATATGGGGCTTAACAGGAAAGGAATTCCACTTTCCCCAGATCTCAGTCTGACCGAGCATCAATGAAGTGTGCCAGACAAACAAGTCTGATCCATGAAGGCCCCGGCGCACAACCCACAACATCCAAAGGATCTTCTGCTTACAGAGGTCTTGTGCATTCATATCCTGAGGCACCAGAATCGCCCAGGTGGCACAACAGAAACCTACACAATATTGGGCATGATTTATGTTTTAATGTTATGGCTGACGGGCGTACAATATATTCTTAAGTAAGTGTTCAAGTTTAGTCACCTTCATTCTGTGATTTATTACTATCCTTTCCTTTGTCGAGTGTGTCCTTAGAAGACCGAAGTAGAACAGACATTGTTTGTGTTAGGGTTTAGATGTGTAATTTCATATTTTTATAAATTCACAACTCGTTGTGAATTGTTGCACTTCAATCATTTGTATTTCAGTTCAGGATGGCAAGTTGTTTGTTCTGCCAGCCCCCGACAGAGTTGGATAATGGACGATGATCAATGCCCAAATTGTCTGGGATCAAAGCATCTTCGACAAGCACTTAAAGAGCCTTGCCCTAACTGCAACATAAGTAGAGCACGAAGTGAAGTGAACAGCAGACACGGCTGCTGAGCATTCTAAAAAGACCAACCTCAGCACTCTGGCATGTTCACAATGGACCAGACACTCTTATTAGTGTGCAGGCTACATTTGTATGTACGCAAGTTGAAAGTTTTACTCTGGTATGCAAAATACCAGGCATGGACACCCTGTCTTTTACTGTAAACTGCATGTTTTATAGAGAGTATGTGTCAGCTAGAAGATATGTGACAGCAGTGTCGACTTGGCTGCTGCTGAAAGCACTTAAACTAGTTAAAACTTTTAATAAACATGTGCAACAACTCAGACTTGTATGCAAAGTGATGGTCTGGTTGTGGGATATTGACTCGACTTGTCAAATGAACCAATGGAAAATTGTTCACTGTTCAGTGTATTGCACCACCCTCGCAGGCATTATCAGTCAGCATGCAGTGTCTGTGCTGGGGACTAAAAATATGTCCCGCTGTGTCTGAAAACAGCAATTCTGCTAATGATACCAGCACTGCACTTTAAAAAAGTTTTATTATTGGTGAACTTGTAAATTCAGATTGTTATTCTTACCGAATTTGGACAATGTTACTGAATATGGAGTTTCTGAGAGTGATTTTTACAAAATTTTAACATTTAAAATTGATTTTAGGAATATTGGAAATTTTGAGTTTTGATTAATTTTGTTGATAAATTTGTAAAAGTGAAGTTAAAAGAAGAGCTAGTGTATTTTATTTATTGGACTTTGTGTTTTTGGACATTTCAATTTGATTGTTGCTAATTTAAAAAATACATATACTGTATTGTTACTGAATTAAAAAATTGGAAATAAATTGTTCCTGAATTTGGAGATTTAGACTGTATTAGGTCAGAATTCTGAATTTATAGTAGAATTTATAGTAGAAGTGTAAATATTACACACAGTTTGGAGATTTAAAGTATTATTGTTATTGAATTTAGAGTTTTCAAATGGGATTATTATAGAATTTGGAAATTTGAAGGATTATATTTGTGTGATTGTTACTGAATTAGGAAATTTAAAGTTATTTTACACGGAACCTGAATATTAAAAGTGTGATTGTTACTGAATTTGTATATTTAAAATGTGAATCAATGATGGGAAGTTTGAATGATTTTAGTGATTCGGTTCTTTAAATCTCGTTCATCGAAATAAACAAATCTTTTTTTTTTTGAGTCATTTAGTTAATTTTATTCTTTTGATCAGAAATACAAACCGTATTCCAAAAAAGTTGGGACACTAAACAAATTGTGAATAAAAACTGAATGCAATGATGTGGAGATGGCAAATGTCAAT
>JAQMYG010000013.1:6871403-6882638 GCA_030014215.1 Clariallabes teugelsi
ATTATGCAGACATGATAAACATATATAACAAAATTGGTACAGGATATAATATGGTGCCTAAGACTTTTGCACAGTACCGTATAAAAAGGAATTAATAAACAAATGTAGCTGTGCTGTAAGGCCGGGTGTGTGTTTGTGCTGATATAGACATACGGATGTTGTCAGTGTTCTCCTGGATGGTGTCGGTCTTGAGCAGGTTGTCAGCGAGCATGAAGGCAGCCGTCTCCACTGTGTCCAGCAGCATGGTGGCACAGCGCAGCTGATCCATCACTGACAGCGCCTTCCATGCAGCCTGAGCGCGCCCACACAGCAGGTTATTCACCGTCTCCACCATCGCCTGGAGGAGCGAGAAAATACAGAGCGAGAGAGGGAGATGAAACGAGAGGCTGCTTCAGTGCCCTGGAGACGAGTAAAGAAACAGAGAAATATATAGACAGAAATGACACACACACACACACACACACACACACTCTCACACACATAGTCAGAGCCAAATTTATTCTCTGTATACTATTCTGATTTTCATATTTACATATTCGAATGCTTAATATTGACATAATGCATTGTGTAACGTTGCACGCGCTCACAAACTTCTCCTTGACCCCAAGTGACGTCGAGTTGAATCACAGCATGAACGGCAAACACTCCTTATCTTTAAATGAGTTACGCTGTACAAACAAGTATCTGATTTGGATCAATCAACACACACACACACACACATTGGCTTGTTGAATCTATAACGCTGTTTAACATTGTTCATTCATTGTTTGGAGAAGGTAAGCACACATCTCTCATCACGCTTAGCCGGTCACACAAAGCGTCCATGTTTTTCTTTCCGCACTTTGTAGTCCACAAATGCACATTTAAAGTTTCCTTTAAACCGATTGCGTGGGTTCATGCTGGAAAAGAAAAAAAAAAAAACTATATATCAAATGTATAATCTGAAAACGAACATTGTAGACTCTTGTCTTTTCTCTGGCTGAATCTTTAATGGAGGTCTATTAGACACATAGTGCATTATGTACACTTCCAGAACTGCAGTCCTGCACAGTTTAGTGATTTATTTGCTCTAACACATCTATAAAACCTAATGAATAAAGTATTGTATAAATTGTAAAGTAGTGCTTACAGTGCTGTTCTGTTTCATTCCATATAATGAGCAGATACAGTTAGGAGAGAGCCGTCTGGGATTCGGTTTAAGTGTGTTTGTGCATCCGATAAGTCAATTAAAATAAATCTAAAACACTATAGTTCGAAGATGATAAGGTATTGATATAAGGTTTCATGCCCGGCCTTGATGTTGGATTATTGCCTCTTAAGAAATGTTTTAAAGTGGATTCTATGGAAGATGTACAGTACGGTACGGTACTGTGCAACCGTCTCGAGCCGCTGCTCGTTTCTTTATATTTCGCTTCCAAAGATCCAGACTTTCTCATATTTTAAATGTAGTCTTGAGGAATAGAGTTCTCCAAGTGTTTGTGTCTCATTTTCAGTGCAGTCCCTGAGCAGTTTCAGAGGGGTGGTCTTTTTTGTTTGTTTGAATCATTCAAGCATAAACCATGAACCAGTGAGAAACAGGTGCAGATGATGATCAGGCCAGAATGCTGAGTGGTTGGAACAGATGAGAGGGGAAATGAGGTTGCTGCTGAGGTTGTTACATAAACAAACACTCTCTCACTCACTCATCGTCTATACCGCTTTATCCTGTCTACAGTGTCGTGGGGGGTCTGGAGCCTATCCCAGCAGACTTAGGGCACGAGGCGGGGTACACCCTGGACAGGATGCCAATCCATCGAAGGCACACACATTCACACACTGCGGGTAATTTGGGAACACCAATTAGCCTAATCTACAGGTCTTTGGGCTGAGGGAGGAAACCAGAGTACATGGAGGAAACCCACCAAGCACGGGGAGCGAACTCCATGCACACAGAGACGGGAATCGAACCCGGACCCTGGAGGTGCAAGGCGACAGTGCTAAACAAACTATTTCTTTTTATTTGTTTCTTTAGGCACTTTGCAGGCTGGCATATATATGTAATATATCATGTAATATATATTATTTAATTACATTTTTATTTAATATGAAAAAATGAGGTTCTATACTTTTGCATAGTACTGTATGAAAAAAAAAAAGAGGCTGAGCAGATTTCTTTCCAGCTCAAACTGTAGGTTCACGCAGCCAATCAGTGACAATCATAACGCAGACAAACATCACTAGTGCCATGCAACAAGAGATGATTTAAGATCAATTTAATGAGATTTAGCTTGAACAGATCTTTTTTTTTTTTTGGAGCATTATGGCCTTCACATACTTCAAACTATAAGCAATGTAGCTGTCTATCTGTTTGTAAGTGTGTGTTTAATAGTTTGCCCCACATCATTTTTACTGTGCAATCGATGAGATGGTGTAATACAATACGTTGCTCAAGACTAATAGTTTCACTGTCCAGCTATTGATGGATGTTCGATTGTTCCCTCCCAGCTAATATCACCACCAGCTTTCACTGCTTATACTTTGTGCGCCATGGTGATTCTTCTCTTTAAAGACGCAACCCGCAGTACTTTATGATATGAAATGATATTAGAGTTGAACATACAGTAGGAGTACCCCTACATGCTTAGTGCAAGTTTATCATTAAAATCAAAATGCAGCATGCATAAGACTCACCAATTAGCTTGTTTAAAAAAAAAAAAGGATCCTCAGTAGACCTTGGCATTAAAACAGCTTCCCCGTTTTATTCTCACGAGCTAATTTTGTTGAAATGTGTTGTTTACATATGCATACTTTTAGTAACTCAGGATTTGAAAGACTTGAAGAATTTAGACTTTCGGATGTGCAAATATTATTTTTTTAAAAATAAATGCAGAACAGTATCCGATAAGTGAAATCCGCTTTGACAGCCTGAGAAGACAGTGTCACCCATCTGGCGCCTGAGCTTCACAATGAGGATGGATTTCCCATAATGCCCAGCCTCGCCATGAAGCACTTACATCTTCTCCGTCTGGCCAAGGCATTAATATCTTTCTCACTTTCCCTCGCTCTCTCTTTGTCTGCCACCACATACACACACACGTGCACACGTGCACGCACACACACCTTGACGGCGTGTGTCTATCTTTGTGCCGAAATATAAATCCGTCAAAGTAAAGGCAGCGCCACTGGGAATATGCAACACCGTGAAAATGAGCCCCCAGTACACACACACACACACACACACACACACATACACAGACGTGTGCACACTCACACATTTACCTATTACTTCCATCCGTTGACTTGTGTATTTTTGTTGCCAAAAATGGCACACTCCTTAACATTTTTTCCTTAATGAAATGTATTTTTCTATTTAAAAAAAGCACACACTTTAATAAAGACTGAGAGCTTTTACTACGTCAGGCCCAAATTGCGTAATATACCTGAAACTAATAAATGGACATTAAGAAAAGTGGGTGCTACCTCAACAGCATTTAAACACCAGAGATGATAATGTGCTTGGGATATTAAAATCTCTAACCTTCATATGCGAGTAAATTTTAGAGCCTCCAGGTTATTAAAATATTGCTATTACAATTGGTGCGCTACAGCATCTCATGTTAAAAAATAAATAAGCAGCTTTCTTGGATATATCCATATATGCACACACTGCACACTGTAATAGGAACGCCTGTACTACTGTAGATATCCAGTGTGACATAGGGTTAAAGGCCATGCCCAAAGGTTCAAATGTGGAAACCCAACAGTGGTGGGACTTGAACCCACAACCCAAGATCCTTAACCAAGCCTGAGTACCCACTGCCCCAAGAATTACATTATACTTAATATTAAATACAGCGGAACCTTAGCATATGAATTTAATTCGTTCTTGAGCCGATTTCTTTAGGTGAAAATTCGTATTGCGAGACAAATTTTCCCATAAGAAACAATGTAAACGCAGATTTTCCATTCCAGTCACCCATAAACATTACCAAGATTACAACAAAAAAAAAACGTGCGAAAAGTCACCTAGCTTTTGAACGCACGCCGAAGGCAACGTTGGCATCGCTGGTTTTGATGCTTTCTAAACAGCTTTCACTTGACTAAAGAAACTTGACAATTTATAAACTCGCTTGGCTTGGCTTTGCACGTCTTCCAGATGTACATGCGACTTAGCCGTCATTCGGTTTGATTGTTCGAAATGCACAATTCTTGTAAAATTCTTGTGCATTCATGTGCACCAGAACGAGGTTCTGCTGTACTATGTATAGCCATAACTTTTTTATGGCAATTATTGTAACTAATTAATGTTGTTTTACGGATTTTCCCTGTTTTGTTAAATCACAACTAAAATATTTAATGTTACAGGAAAAAACTCATTATAAAAAAAAAAAACGAAGGCAAAACAGTAAATGATATCAATGAGTCCTCGTTAGACTTTTACAGTCTTTGACTGCAACATGACAGTAATTTACCGCATGCAGACACACCGAGCATACATTTATTTAACAGATATTAACTGTTATTTGACAAGAATGGATGTAAAATTTGTAATCCAACAAATTAAACTTTTTATGTGAATATTTTAGCTAAAAAACTAAAGCTAAAAATAAGCTGATCAGCTTTAATATAACCAGTGACATCATTATGTCAGGTAGAAGCCCATGAATACGTCTGCCTGTCTTTCTGTCCTCTGTTTGACTTATTACTAAAAAAGAAATAATTTATATAAGGTTGAGTATCTTATGCCTTGTTTACACTTCATTCATCATCAGCAAAATACACTGCCTGTTTTAAAGTAGATTATTAAACTCCATCACATAACTATTCATAACATTACTTTTACTCAACATTAATTTTAGGGCCTAAACAACGTGCTGTCAGTTCAGTTATGTTACACGCCCTCACCTTGGACTGCGGATATGTTTGCTCTAACAAACCATGTTTTATCTCATAGTGGCGTTCCACATGACTGCTTGTTATTAGTGCCATGGTTTCGAAACATGTAAGACAAACTGTTTTTCCATTGATTCAAATTCAAATTTGAACACAGCCATACACGGTATGATTTGCAGTGAAATGCTTATACACAACTACAGACTACAGAAATAAAATATGAAATAAGAGAAAAATTATACAAATATAGACAGTACCCGAAGGACCGGCAAAGTGTCATTAAATTCTGTCGAGCCACTTTTGCGTGATGCTGCGACAAAATTGGCTGGACAGACATACAGACATGCAGACATAATTTTTCTCTGGTAAATTCCTCCAATGTATGAAATGTAAAGATATAATTGAAAGAGCGAGATCTGACCAACGTACAGGCAAAACCTTTCTGTTATTTATATAGATTGTACTTTTTTGTATTGCATTTATAAAAACTTTTATATTTGCGTCATATAGAGTGTATATAGTGTACAAATATGGATAATGGTCTTTGTAAAATCATATGACATTAGGAATACCCCTCCTATAGCGCAGGGGTGACCTGTGGCATGAACATGGCAGACCAACCCATGAGCTGAAACAGAGCCACGCCCCTTGCCCATATGCCTACACATGGCTCAAAGCACAGCGCCACTACAGCACCACCCATGTTTTGGTCAGCACTGCAGCATATGCTTGTGGGTGGAGTGAGAATGCAGAGAGATGGTTAATTACCCTCCTGTAGAAGCCGACACACTATAAATATAAAAATGTTAAGTGTATTTTATTTCTAAGACATACAGTATATAAATACAGTGAGGCTCCTTGTAAGAACTTTTTGAATGTATTTCAAAAAATACAAACTATTTAGTTGTCAGATAACGTAAAAAAAAAAAAAAAAAAAGAAAACAGTATTAACCTTATTTGCACTTTATTGGTATATTTATTTTCTTTCAAATGGAAAGAAATTACTTGGTAGAGTTCATTTCTGACTGTAAAATAACAGTTACAAAATTATATTAGTGGCACATACAATAACTGCTATTTAATGTGTTTTTAAAAATTCCTACAGTATACAACTGTATGTTTAAGCTCTTATAAGTTAGTGATCAGTGTGGTTGATTTATTACCTGACCTGAGAATACATTCAATAAAGCTACATTGCTGTGAAAAAGTATTTGCATCTCCCTGATTAAAATTATTTTGCAGATTTGTCACATTTAAATGATTCAGATCATCAAAAAATGTAATATTACACAAAGATAACCCAAGCAAATAAAAAAACATAGTGTTTAAATGATGATTTCATTTATTAAGGGAAAAAGCTGTCCACACCTGCCTATCCCTATGTATGTGAAAAAGTAAGAGTAACAATAAGTAAGAGACTGGGCAAAATAGATAGTGTAGATACTTTTATTGATCCCGAAGGAAATTCCAGATACAGTAAATGGCATCCATGGGAGTTCCAAGGTGAAAGCTACTGCTGACCAAAGAGAACACAAACGCTCGTGTCACATTTGCTAAAAAAAAACATCTTAATTTTATTTTAAGAAGACTTTTGGGCAAATATTCTGTGGACTGATGAGACAAAAGTAATTTTTTTTGGAATGTCTGCATCCTGTTACATCTTACGTAAAACTTACACAGCATTTCATAAAAAGAACATCAAACATGGCGGAGGTAGTGTGATGGTCTGGGGCTTGTTTGAGATTCAGGACCTGGATGACTTGCCATAATTGAGGGAACCATGAATTCTGCGCTCTACCAGAAAATCCTGAAGAAAAATGTCTGGCCATCAATTTGTGACCTCAAGCTAAGCGCACTTGGGTTATGAAGCAGGACAATAATCTCGAACACACCAGCAAGTCCACCTCTGAACGGCTCAAAAAACAAAATTAAGGTTTTGCAGTGGCCTAGTCAAAGTCTGATTGAGATGCTGTGGCATGACCTTAAATAGGCCCTCCAATGTGACTTAATAAAAAAATAAAATAAAAACTTCAGGAAGAGTGAGCCAAAATTCTCCCATAGCAATGTGAAAGACTCATTGCCATTTATCACTACCCCTTGATTGCAGTCGTTGCCACCAAGTGCGGCACAAGCAGGTATTAAGGTTTGGGGGAAAAATTACCTTTTCACTTAGGGCACGTTTGGACGGCTTTTTTCCCCTTAATTCAGTAAATAAAGTCATCATCGTTTGATGATCTGAATCTTTTAAGTGTAACAAATATGCAAAAATAAGGGAATCAGGAAGGGGCAAATACTTTTTTCACAGCATTGTATGCCATGAAAATGATCTCATCAACTGCATAAAACACATGAAAACTTAACTGCACCAAAGTATTGTTTTCAGACATTTTTAATGACATTATTTTAACATGTTCTGTTTGGTAGTAATTTATAGCAAATCGACTACAGATTACATTATATATATACCTACTGTACAAGTATCACACAGACTGTATAAAATACCGGATCTGACTACGCCAGTAAATTGAACTTGAATATATATTATTATTAAATAATGTATATCAGTTCAAAGTGCAGACTTTCAGTTTAATGCAGTTAAGGGTAATTACATCCATATTGAAAGTGGGTCAATGGTTTAATGCCTTATAGTGCATCAATGAGTTTTGAAGCATTCGGGTAAATCACATTGGAATCTAAAAGCGAGCAGTTAATACGTTTCGTAAAGATTTAGCTTTCCCTAATTAATTGGTTAAAGTGTGATAAACACATGAACGACTTTTGAGTGGGCTGTAACAATGATGTGGTCATGTGTTGTCTTAATTTTTACATCCAAACGTCCTAAAGCGTTTTTATCCATCTTACATCACAATTTTGCCATACTGTAGCTTGTATCCTGGTGATGTGCATTTCAGCACCACAAAAACACAAAACTCGCTCCTGCTTCGCCGTTCGTTTTTCATGCTAGGCCGCCTCTTCGTTAGCGTGGTTACAGTGCATGCACTGATCTAGCAGTTGTACTACCTGGTCACTGACACATAAAGTAAAATCACACGCTTCAACAATTCTTGCGGCTGCAAACAACAACACCGTTGTTACTGTTGGAAAGAAACATCCGACCTTAACCTAACAGAAACCTTCATTTTTAGCACTGTTGAAAAAACATCTTCCCGTTTGCATCTAATGATTTCAATGGTTAATGGAAACCACAGGCCTAATTCCCAGTAGTAAGTGGTTTAATTTCACAGGCAACAAAGCTAAGTGATGTGGTTATGAACTGCTAACTGATATGCTGTTGCTGAGATATGCTAATAGCACTAACGGAGCTGATGAGCTGATCACTTTTTTTTTTTTTTTTTTTAAACCTCTACTGAAAAATGTGACATTAGATGCTGATATGAAAAACATGTTAAATATAAACATATCATAAGCTACAGTCATGGTATAAATCAATTGTCTAAGTTAAAGTAAATTACCAAGGTATCTGTAATTTTAGCAATTTATTCATAATGAATATTAGCACTCTAGTTGCTGCTTCGATGTTGTTATAAGTTTCCGTACGCGTGGAACTGGAAGTATGTGCAACTGGCTTCATCGCTCGTATGTTGAAACTGGTTCGTAAATCAAACGAGTCCAATGTACTCGTGTTAAATGTAAAAAATTCAATTCAATTCAATTTTATTTTATTTGTATAGCACTTTTAACGATCGTCATTGTCGCAAAGCAGCTTTACACAATCAAAATTATGGAAGTTTAAGAGCAACAACTAGCTAGCTGTATTTTTTTACTCTTGACTAGCTACTTGACAAAGTCAGCTGCTAGGTGGAGTACAGCAACAGTTTATTATCTAATTGATCTTTTGCTAGTTAATTCAATTAATATATAGTTGGGTGCTTTTTTGATTCTGATTCAATTCATATTTCTAAAATTATTTAGGTAAACTTACAAATTTTAAATGCTCTAACAATGACAAATTCCTTAAAAATATATCACGGATATGCAGGAAATACGAGCTGCTCGCATCTCCCGCAAATATTTGCTTCTTCTTTTGAGTTTATGGTCAGTTGTTGCAATACGAGTAACTACCGGACTAGAGTGTGGAGCAGCAATATATATACTGTAAGTTACATAGAATTTAAGGGCTTATTAAATCCTTTTCATAGATTGTAGTCTATTAAAACCTGTATGAAGCCTCCGTGTGGCGCAGTGGTAAAGCGCTCGCCCTATCATCCGGAGATCGCTGATTTGATTCCCGGGTGATGCTGTAACTTCTCGCAGCCAGAGGCCTAGAGAGAGCTGATTGGCCAAGCTCTCTCAGGGGGGAGGGATGAGAGGTACTCAGTGCTCCCCCATTAATGACGGCTCTACAAGCCAATCAGGGGCGTCTGTGAGCTCGCGTAAGTGGAGGGAGCGGATAGTGCTGTCCCTCCGAGTGTGTTACGCCGCCCCCAACGGTGCATGAGCGAGCAGTTAAAAAAAAAATGGTCGGTGACGTCACATCGGTCGGAGGAAACACGTGGGCGGTCTGCGGCCCTCCCGACTGAGTGGCGGTAGGAGCTTAATGTGGGAGCCCCCTAGTGACTGGGAGGAATTGGACACGACAAAATTAGGGGAAAAAATCAGGGAAAAAATTAATTAAAAAAAAAAAAAAAACCTGTATGAAATATACAGTAGCAGCTGGAAATAAATCAGACAGTCAATTTTATTGATGTTGAATTTGTTAGAAAATCGCAGTGCCCCAAAATCTACAATCTAGGCGAGTGCATGGTGGTATGAAAGGATGACTGGGGGCATCTGTACTCTGTGTGCGGAAGGCGGTGGTGCACTGGGGGTCACGGGCAGCATAACATTTTTGGTGATTTGTGCTGCATTGGATTATGGGTGGGATCGGACTGTGGGTGTGCCTGGGGTGATTATGATCCTGTCACCAGTTTACTGATGTATAGTTGGTGATCAGTGTTGTTTAGTTCACCTGCCAGTGGTCATAATGTTGGTATTTTATATAAAGATTAACTTAACTAGAAGTGAAACATACTGTAGATATGGTCTGTAGCATGAGCGTGTACAACTTACTGGAGTTTTCTGTCAAAATCATTTCATTTGATTTGTCCTTTAAAAAAAGAAAAGAAAAAGCTATAACCCTGTGTTTTATGCTTTTATTTATTTCTTTATTTATTTATTTATTTATTTTCCTATTCAGATTCTTCAAAATGCTGGCTTTTCTCTTAAAATTCTCAAACGCGCGTCCTCATCCTGACAACGAGCACAATTTCCACCATTCCTTTCTCACAAGGAGGGAAATGAGTGAAAGCTGAAGCACAAAAGCTCAAGGTTGCTGCCGTTGCTCGGAGCTTTAGCATTCGTTAACATGCAGCAGTGTGGGGAGAAAAAAAAAGTCAACTGAAGACAGAAATACTTGTTTCCCCGAAAGAAACGATTTTTCATTTGATGTCTTTGTTTAAACGTAACACGCTCCAACTGGTCCATATATTTCCTGATGGTACGAAGCACCTCAGTGCTGTGGCGCACTACTCATTTTCAAATCCCGCCATCTGTCGGAAGGAACTTTTTTTTTTTTAATCATGCATATTAATAAGCTCAATGATTTTAAGTGAGATTTGTTACAATGCACCACACAATGCAGCATTTGAACACTTCGTCGAACAAAAATAAGCGGCTAATCAGACAGTGCTACAGTACCTGCTACAACTGTGCCTCCTGGAAGTAGTTTATGCATCTGAAATGAATTTTAATCATTGAAATCTACAAATGTATATATTGATTTCCAAATATTAAGTGAGAAAAAAAAGACACAACACATGATACTTCAGCCAAATGCAGATCAGAGATGAAATCCGACATTCTTACACGAAAACCTTGCAAAGAATGTTTGATCTGTTTGATCTTTATTCCCTCTGTAGTCGTTGTTTCTCTATAAGCTCCTCCTCGCTCTTTCACCGGCTAAGGAACTGGAAGGACGTTTTGTCGTTTGTCTGTCTCGTTGCTGCAGGCTAACATGGCTACTGGCTGAATCATTCTGCCCCAGTTACAGTACCACTGCATGTGTGCGCGTGTGTGTTATGCCTGAGACATACTATATTCAATTTAAGATAACAAAAGAAAAAAGTCAGGCTAAAAAAAGCAACAAGGATCCAAGGGTGCAATATTTGTTTATGAAATCATCACTTAATGTGTCGAGTGTGTGTGTGTGTGTGTGTGTGTGTGTGTGTGTGTGTGTGTGTGCGGAAGAGAGAGAAAGAGAGAGAGAGAACAACAATACATGTAAAGATAACAGTGAGGCGTTTTACCCCAAAACATAATTCTTCACACACACACACACACACACACACACACCCACACACACCT
>JAQMYG010000013.1:6917869-6937411 GCA_030014215.1 Clariallabes teugelsi
CTCCTCTTTGGTCTTCCTCTAGACCTCCTGCCTGGCAGTTCCAACCTCAGCATCCTTCTACCGATATATTCACCATCGGAGAGAACATACATGCATACCTCATTCCGGAGGTGCAAAGAGACAGTGCTAACCAATAAGCCATTGTGCCGCCAGATATTTTATCTTGCTAGAATATTTCACATTTTAAAGCCGTTACCTTATTCTGCTAGATAACTCATCCGTATATATTGTTTCTTCTTGCACTGCTTTGTTGCAGAAGACTTTTTTTTTTCATGAAATATTTCTCAACTATAATTAGATTTATGATTCATACATCGACTGAAGCTTAAACGGTTTAACATAAATCCTTCCTCCTTGTGCCTGATGGAGTTTTTGCACAAAAGACTGTGACAGCACGGACGTGCGGAATGGGAGGAGGAGTCGCGGCGAACGAGTGGGTAGGACACGAGTGCTTACACCTGTGTGCTAATTAACCATGACATATCTCTACAAAATGTGTGTTGCAGAAAAGGGGCTGGTAAACAAGAAGCACAAGGAAGCACTGAGACGATGAGAGAGTGCTGACAATCAACAGACACATGACAAAAGAAAGTTGTGCGTATCTTTTGTGTTTTTTTTTTTTTTTCAACAGTGATGCTGTCGCACTGTCGCCTCGCACCTCCAGGGTCCGGGTTCGATTTCTGCCTCGGCGTCTGTGTGCATGGAGTTTGCATGTTCTCCCCGTGCTTGGTGGGTTTCATCCTGGTACTCCAGTTTCCTCCCACAGTCTAAAGATATGCAGATTAGACAAATTGGCGTTCCCAAATAGTATGAGAATGAGTGCGTTTGTGTGTGTACTGTATGTGCGTGTGCCCTGCGATGGATTAGCACCCCGTCCAGGACGTACCCCACCAGGACATACCCCACCTCGTGCCCTCGGTCTCCTGGAATAGGCTCCAGGCCCCCCAGGATACCTCTGGCCACTAACTTCAGATGGCCTTATAGCTCTGTAACTGTCACACTCCAGCAGAAAACTGTTCGTGTGTCTGTTTGTGAGCTTGACAGAGAGAAAAAAAAAGAAAAAAAAAGAACAAAGCACACACAGGCATTGCTGATCTTCAAAGCACTATTGTGTTTGTATTCATGAACTAGTACAGGTGAGCTACTGAGCTGGGTTTTTAATGTTAATGAAAGGACGCTAATTAAAATCCAAGCCGCACAAAGCAGGTGTGATTATATCAGCATTCTCTTTGATATGACTATTAGATAATCTTCTGATCTTCATTAGCTTAGCGAGCTAACACTCCCACTCTAATCGCACCCACACACACATAACACGTGCGTCGGAGCTTTGATATGCAGGACGCTAATAAGCAAGTATGGTCATTAAACACACATACACACACACACACACACACACACACACACACAAGCCGAAACCCTTTGGAGCTTTAAACCAAGGTGAATAAAAAAATGACACCTTTAAAATCTGAAAAGAAAAAAAGCAATCAGAACTAAAGACCTTTCTATTTCAGAGCGGTCACAAGTCATTTCCTTATTTATAATCTAGGCACCCTGATTATACCAAAACTATAACAAAACATTTTTGCTACTTTTATTTCATGTTTATTCTTCAATTTAAATCTTATGAATATCCAGTATACTGTGTAATACATTAAAGCTGTGCAATTGAATTGATTATGTAATTTAAAAACCTGTAAGAAATAAAGCTGAGACAAATCAGGTAATAAACAAATGGAATCAGATTCACAGTTTAACTCTGATTCAAAGCCAAAGAAATAAACAGGTGATTTTTTTCTTAAATAAAATGCTTCTTTTAAAGAACTTTTCCCCTTCTCATTAGGAGAATAAAACCTGGGGAAATAAGTGAAATTCATGACGCAGATTTATTCAATTTGATGCAATCGTACTAAAAATATTTTTAAAATATTTTTTTAAAAACTACTAAAAGCATTTATACTTAAAATATTATGTATATATACGGTATATATAAGTAAATATATAAATAAATTATATATAAATTATACAGGATGATTTACTCAAAAGAGGCCCAGAATAATCTGTAATAGGATATTCCTTTATTCATCCCACAGCGGGGAAGTTTCTAGTTTGCTTCATCATACTGAGAGTTATTAAAGAATATTTGGTGCCCCTATACTGTACTGTTTCTAGTAAATATCCTCCACATTATTTGTATTACTTGTTTATTAAAGTATTTAGTAAACATTGAAATGCTATGTGACTTGTATTGTTAATTGTTTAAATGTCATGTCTCATTCAAAATACTAATCATTTATTCCAGCCAATCTTCCGCTCCACACTCCAGTCCAGCAGGTGGCGGTAAATGTTCCAACAACCTATAAATTCACAAGAAGGAGAAGCAATAATCTCGCAAAAACGGATATTTGTGAAACCTCAAACTATTTGTATATTTTTGGAAAATGCTGTGATATATTTTTAAGGAATGTGTTGATTTTAAACCTTTTAATGTTTGTAAGTTTCCCTTTATAATTTAAAAAGTGTGAATCCATTCTGAATTTTAAAAAAAACATGCGCAATAATTCATTTTATTGACTCAACCAACAAAAGACAATTGTAAATTACATAGCAGTAAAGGAGATTGTTTTTTGATAATTTGCCTAAATGAAATTACTTGCAACTCTGAATTTACTCTGATGGGCCTCATGACTTAAATAAGATTCTCCAACTTGGCCAAAATAAACCAAAATAAAATATTTATACACCCTAGCACTTGCAATGTCTCATACCATATATGCTACATTTAATAAGACCTAGCAGTAACATTGTACCTATAGAATACTGTAATATTGTACCTATTTTAACAAATTGCCATTGAAAGTACATTTTACCTTAAGTTGGGACAAGACTATTTGTCTAATGTGGAATCAGTACCTAAATGTTACAGATTATCTTTGCTAAAATGAAAACCAAATTTTGACACTTTGAAACGTTTATCCCTTAAAATAGTCAAATAAATGGCCAAGCATATGAAGGTTTATTAGAATATACCTTACACGCAGTAAAATCAAACCATGTGGTCTGCATCTCATCGTCATCCATTGTTAAGCAATAAACAGACCAGATGAGTAGAACAGTGAGAAAAAAATCAGTTTAAAGCAGCACTTACCGAAATTAAGGCGGTTGTCACTGTTGCCAAAATCCAGGGAGTATCGAACGACATGGTAATTGTTCCACACGTAGAGTAGATTGTCTCTTGGGTTATAGTCCACTGCTGCGATGTATTGGTAGGAATTTGGAAACGGGATGTTGATGTTCGTTCCGCGACTTTTCTCCGTGCTATACATGTAGTCGATTTTATTTCCTGACGCTTCGTTGTCATCATCTTCGTACACACTCTTCACGACATACAAGACTCCGCAGATCATGAAGGCGTTGGAGGCAGATCGTTTGTCGTACGTTGTATCCCACGACCCTTCGATTCGGAGCGTGTACGGGTTGAGCTGACTCACGACGATTTTCCCGTTGTTCTGTTCCGTGGCGTAGATCACCCACAGGCCATTTTCGTCAGCAGCCAGGTCGATGTCGGACTTCCCTCCCCAGCGATAAGGAGATGTATCGTGGTAATTGGCGTTGGCGATAATGGCCTCGCCGCTTTTGATGCGGGTACGCAAGTCGAACTTGACGATGTTGCGCGTGCGCTCCTTGTTGAAGAACAACGCACCGTCATACACGACAAAGCCGGTGCCGTCGACCCGATGCGGGAGTTTGTAAGTAGTGGTGGGACGTCCCGCGATAAAATCCTCTTTGGACGAATATTCGGTGAGGGTATCGGTGCGATACGGTGTCCACGGCATGTAGTAAATCTTATTGGACGATTGCAGCGGGTCTTTGCACCACGAGCCCGATTGGTGGTCCGACTCAAAGAGATGTTCGCTCTGGTACACGCCTTTCAGAATGCCTGGACATAGGAAGACTGGGACAGATAGAGAATAATATTATCATGAGTAATGCATAATAAAAATGGTAGACACCATTGTTACCAGACTACTAAACCTCAATAAGGGAATGGATAACTTTTTCTGAACATATGTTTGCCTTGAATAAATTGGTATGAATATTGGTAACACTGTTATACCACGGGGCTTCAGGTCATTGTGTATGGTCCAGATGCAGACCCAGTAAATTATTACCAGTAAAACAATCCAAAAAAAGAGAATCAGGCGAGTCAAAAGTGGAAACGTAAGGCCCCAGCACCAAAATCAAAGTGTTGTCACCATTCAGTCATGTTTCCAAAGTATTAGTGCTGAAAGACTCATGGATTAATCATCACTCATCACCAGACAAGATGGTGGTTACGGTGTTGGTGGTTATGGAGGGGGGTCTAGTTGTGTGGGAGGACGTGTTAGACTTCACCCTGTCGTACGATAGGTGACAACTTCCTAGAGGAATCGCCGCCGCCGATGACTAAATTGGAAGAAGATAAAGAATTACCGTACGAACGCTGGGAAAGTGACGGCTGAGTGACGTGGTTAACCAGTGACATTAAATTATGAATTAAAATTAATACTTATTGTATTACGATGAGATAGTTGTGTTTAAAAAAAAAAAAGTCATAATATGATTAAATGGCTTATTTGACATGAAGTCATTCAGCTAATTATGTGAGTATAAGTGAGGAAGGGAAAAAAGAAGCAGGGGCTAAGCGAGCGAGAAAGAGAGAGAGAGAGAGAGAGAGGGTTATAAACTAAACCTGATGACTAACAGCTCTATATATAGTTCGGGACTGTGCTCGTTTCCCCCAGGAGAATCTGCCACATTGACTTCTGTAACTTTCGCTAAAATTGCTACCTGTGCGCGAGTCTGTGTGCCAGGGGCGAACTGAAACACGACTACGCTTTACCCTCATTATTCCCGGTACATGCGAGGTGAAGCCGTGGATCGTCATCGGCTGTTGAGCTTTATGCTAATCAGGCTTAAATGCTCCGCGAGACTGTTGCCTCGTAATGCTGCAATGCTAATAATCCTGACAAATCTGGAACACCTCACTTCTTATTAAAAACTGATGCACGGAGCAGGGGGTAACGCCGATATCTCGAGGAGACACGTAATCTTTTTCGAAGCATGAGAGCACTCTGCAGAGTTTGTGTGTGTGTGTGTGTGTGCGCTAATGTCCAACAGGTTTAGTTTAGCCAGTGCCAAGACTAGCGATTGATTTATGTCAACAAGCTGCATCTCGCTGCAATTCATTCCTAATAAATTTATAGCTCTGTGTGTGTGTGTGTGTGTGTGTGTGTGTGTGTTTGTGTGTGTGTTTGAGTGTGTCAGACATATTTCCCACACTCAGTTCTCACACACCGATTTATGATGGTATTCTGGGAAACCAGGCACACACACACACACACACACACACAAACACACACACACAAATTCTTCAAGCAAAACCCAGGACGGAAAATGAACACACAAACACACACACACAGACTGAAACAAATAAATGTTCACACAGTTGTGTACAAAGGAATGCATGGCAGCTTGTTCCCACAATTCTCTTCCCATCATTACAGGAAGTGAAGCTGGCACACGCACCGCACTATTACCGCACGCTTCCTTTAATTGTATCTTTTCCCACCGATCTGTACAGTATGTCCTAATATAAAGTCTTTTATAAACTATTAGAGGAAGACATGCGTCTTATTTTATATCAGAGCATGAGGCTGAATTGTGGTGTGTGTGTGTGTGTGACCCAGGTCAAGGTGAAGTGTGTGAACAGGAAGCATATTACATCATCTCAACATGCTTTATTCAGGAATATGGTGCCACAATGACAGCTCGTTCTCCACTATTGCTCCTCTTCCTTCCCGACATTTCATTCCAGTCCTCCTGCTTCCTGTTCGTCCCTGTTCGAAATGTCACCCAGGCTATTTTTGGAATCGGTATCACTAACGCAAACTAGCTCTGGTTTAAACTTCACGCCAATACACGCAATTAGCGCTCACCTTTCCTTCTCCACGCGCTACTGATCATCTGATACATTGCCTCCTAATGAGGGAGCCGTCAATCAAAAAGCCCCGGCTGCTGATTGGCTGGCCTCCGTCCAGGTTCATTTGAAGGGAATTATAATGGAGAGCGACAATTTCACACCCGGATCTAAAAGCCTGCTTATGATGCGTGTTTATTCGAAATGAGGTTTACCGCGACATGTGAGAGCTGTATTAATGGCTGGTGTTTCTGAGATATGAGGTCCTCTCTGTAGTGACATGGGCTGTCTGAAATGCTTCCCCTCGCAGCGGCGTCCTGTCCTGGTGTCCAAGATTAACACGCAGGGGTGGAAAAATATTTACTTTGCTAAAGAACTCTTTTTCGGAGCGCTATTTTGGAGTATTTGTACTTTGTGATTAAGTTGTTCTTAAAACTGAACTGAATATGTTCACGAAAAACAAGTAGTTCTACTCTTTTTATCTACATTTATCTTCAAACTTTTTTGTTGAAACTATGTTTTTCTTAGTTTGTTTTTGTTAAAGTCACCTATTCACACAGTATGAACATAAATTTTTTTTAAACGTTTGGATATCTGCAAACAAAATTTGGGCCAAAACTCTAAGGAAGGTGAAAGTTTCTTAAAGAGAATCATTACTGGTGATGAGACATAAATTCAATGGCATGGTACTGTATGGAAACATCCTCAATCGCAGACCAAGAAAAAGTTCAAAAGTCAACCATCAGCTGAAAAATGTATCAGTGCTTACAGATTTCTGGGATTCTCAAGGACCAGTAATGGAACATTATCAGGAAAAAGGTTCAACAATCAACAGTGCTCGTTACAGTGAGACGCTTATTGAAGAACTGAAGCTTGAACTTCGGATTCAAGGATCTTGCATGAAGATGCACGTCCGCATACTTCTGCCAACACTGTCGAAACTTCAAAAACTTCGCTTTGTGGTGTTAAAGCGTCCTTCCTATAGTCCTGACCTCGCTCCATGGGACTTTCACCTGTTTGGTCCCCTGAAAGCAGCCCTACGAGGACGAAACTTGTGATGAAGAAGTGACGACAGTGGTGCATTCGTGTCTCAAAAAAAATTTTTAATGAGAGATTGCGAAAGCTTATTGACCGATGGACAAAGTGTATTGAACTGCAAGGAGATTGTTTCGGAAAAGAGATGTATTTGTCTTTTCTAACAGTTCATTAAAATAAATTCTACAGCCAGAGTGCGTATACCTTTTGAACACCTACTGTAACGTTTGAAGAGAAGCATGTGTGTCAAACATAAGAAAACTCTAATCTTTAGCCAAATAACAAAAAAAATAATTCATGCTCAGACTACACTAATCATAACAAGTCGAATTTGACCTTGTAACTTTCTAATCCTAGCAGAAAACCAACCAACGAGAGTTTTAATGCAAATAAATTCTACAGCCAGAGTGCGGATCATTTTTTGACCCCCCTATAACTTCAAAAACTCTCATGTCCCGTTTTATACAACCCTGATCGTCCTGAGCATGGGCTATTGTCTATCTTAAATTTCATCCATCCGTCCATGTGGTTCCTTTGAGTTTCGCTGTTTCCCTTCTACCGTTCAAGCCAAAGCCAGTTGATGTATTGGTTGTGCTAATTCAATTCATTCAATATATCTGAAGTGCACATACACTGGGATAAAAAAATAAATAAATAAAAATACTGACACACTGATTTAACAAAATACTGACATTTACACTTATGAAATTTGACAGAGTCTTTTATAGAAGCATCTTGTCTATATGGAAAACAAATCCCTTTGGAATCCCTTTGCAAGTCAATGACGCTCTGAAAGCATTGCCATCAGGCGGTCCGTGCTTTGCACGGAAAAATAAAAAAAAGACCTTTATCCACAGCTGTGATGCTGCGATGATTACTACATCACATACTCTGCTATTATATTCCAGAATTGTCTTGCTGTGAAGAAATTTTTCTTTTTTCCCATTTTTTTTTTTTGTTTAACCCCCTACAGGGAATGAACAATGAAAAAACACAAGAAGCGGAACAAGAAACCCGGGAAGAGCTAGACAGAGAGAGATCGAGGAGTCGAGGGTTAATTCAGTGAGTACGGTGTGTTGATGCCAGATCTGGTTTCTCCTTCACATTTTCTGATATACATCATTACAGGCTACTGATCCCCAATCAGTCCTTAGTATTGAATAACACAGAAAACAGGCAGATGGTGAATTACACACTTAAACTACATTAAAGTAATGGACCTACCTCTCTGTTCCACTTCTGCATCCGCGTTTCCAACAGTGGGAGGGGGGGGCAGAAAGAGAAGGGGTGGGGGGGGGGGCACAGATTAATGATGGCATAGCAAATGAATTCCATATGTACATAGCATGCATCATGTCATGATCTCTACTCTGCTCCATTTACTTTCATGCATTCTATTAGGCACAGAACGAGACCCCCTGGACACACACAAAAAAACCAAAAAAATAAAATTAAACCCAGTCGCAGAAGATTATTACAGCGAAAACTCGCTGCGTCGATGCATAAACGCGGAGTCTAATTAGACGATTATTTTATACAACTTGCTAAATTCTGTTCGGTCACAGTTTTACGGGTTTAACTCCACCATAAAGAAAGTCATATCAGTTTTATGTGCGAGCATCTGCAACCTGGAGGAGCACGTTTCAAAACAAGTGATGCTCCAGTACTGAATAATGAATACAATATTTTAAAATGAATTATATTAATATTTTGCTAATTCCTTAAATTTCAGCAGTATTCCATAATCAATGTTGTTGCTATAATTCTAATCGTTTTAGTGTAAAATCGAAAATGTTTTCGGTTACAAAAAGTGTGTGAGTTGGGGCTGGGGGTAAGAGGGTAGACGGGGTCCTGATGGAGGTTGCAGTGGAGGATATCGGATGTCTTTCCCGTCATCCCCATCACACTTTCAATTTTGTAAGTCGTATGTTATTTGTTGGCAGTGAAATTGGAATCATATGAACAGCTAAAGTGTCACTGATAGGGAGAAATTCGTTCATATGACAAACTCTATTGATCATCGCTCATGATCCTCACCATTCAGAAACGTCCATTTAAACAGTCCACAGCATGTTGCTGTGCGCATTAACTCGGCTAAGCTTTCAAGCACTTTAGCCGGAGTGCCGGCGCTTTCCATGAACATATATTGAATTTGAAGCTCCAGATATATTAGCTATTAAGAGTAGCTGGGGGACTTGGGGTAAACGTGATGCTCAACAAGCCAGTTGGGTTTTTTGAAGTTGTTGTTGTTTGTTTGTTTTTTATTTTGAACATATTTAATGGATTTCTCTTTGCTGAAAAACATTTATTTGTATTTGCTTGGTTTGTGCCAGCATGCTGGCGTTGAGGGTTTATATATGTTCTCCCTGTGCTTGGTGGGTTTCCTCCCACAGTCCAAAAGCATTATTAGGCTAATTGGCATTTCCAAGTTGCCCGCTGTGCCTGAGTATGTGTGTGTGTGTCCGTGTGTGTGTTTGTGCCCTGCGATGAACTGGCACCCTGTCCAGGATGTACCCTGCCTCGGTCCCTGTACAGGGATAAGTGGTATAGAGAATGTTGTAGAGTGCTTGGTTTGGTTGTCGATAGGTGGTATTTGCCATATAAATTACGTTTAATATTATTATATTCATTGAAGACTGAACAGCGGTAAATTCTGCATGCTTTATTCGGATGCCCATTAGCTCCCACAAAGTGGCTGCCAGTGTTCCTGGGGTCCACCAGAAATACAAAACCAAACAAAAAAAAATTAACAAACACAAAAAAATAAATTATACAAGCTTAAAAAATTAAAACAACCAGTATGTAAGCAAATATTATAAATATTTGGGCGCCCATACAGTATACACACATAGTCATATATACTGTATATACAGTACACACAATACTGTATATATATCTATCCTGTATATATGTACAGGAAATGGGTTGAGGTTTAATCGTACAGAGACAAACTAGAATAAAGAGACAGATATGTTTGCGACTTTCCAAAAAACAACAACATTGACTAATGTTACAGTAGGCACTCGTGTAGTCCCATTCATGGACACTGAAGAAGTCCTTAAATACAAAGATATATGCATTTGATAAAACATGTTTGATTTTGTTCCTTATTTAATTATCAATAATCAGTTAACTGCAATAATACTTTTGATTGTCCGTGTATGTCATTCACATCATTCACATCAACCAAAACATTAAAACACCGTGCTGCCTGGGCAGGTCTGGCCCCGGGGTATGGTGTCTGATACCAGGACGTTAGCAGTGGATCCCTTGGGTGCTATTGGTTGCATTGTGGGGTCTCCATGGATCTGACTTTTTTGTCCAGCACTTCTCATGGATGTTTGATCTGATTGAGATCTGGAGAATCAACAACAGTGAACTCTGTGCCTGATAAGCCCCATACACACGGAGAATTGACCCTTTGCAGCAATTTATTCTGCATTGGTTTTTCTGTGAGATCGGACCAGAAGGGCTGGCCTTTGACCCCCACAAGTATAGATGAGCCTCGGCTTCCCATGATCCTGTCACCAGTTTACTGGTATATAATTGATAATCAATGAAATTCAATTCACTTTTGTGGTGATGTTGGTGTTATGGCTGGTCAGTGTGCGCATTTATATAAAGTCCAAACAATACATTAACTCATGCTGCCTATTTTGCTAAGCTAAATGTTGGACCTGACCTGTACAGTGTACTTGGAAAAAAAAAACATTTGAATAAAGCAGATGTCCTACATCAGGGCCAAAAAACAGGGAGGTGGATTGGAACACAGCCACCTGCTCCATCACAGGGGAGAAGACAAGAGCCAAAGATCCTCCAGAAAACATTTGGAACGTGCTCCCAAGGGTTTCTGGCACAGAGGTAATTAAATTACCTGTGTGCATGTGTGTGTCTGTGTGTGTTTCTGTGCGCGTGTGTGTGTGTGTGCTTCACAATTCTTGATTAAATTGAAATCATAACCTTTTTGACTTGGTCATGATTTTCACTCAGAGCAAATAGCATTTTGCAGAATATAACTTTCCTCAACTCCTGAACTTCTACACTTCCTCAACTGCCTTGCAGAAGTTTATAATTGGTCTGGAACTGCCCTGTCGAACTTTCTGGCACACTTTCTCGCACATTTTTCTGAGTGATCTCGGAAGCTACCTTCCAGCAGAGTGAACAGTCTTTCTCAAATCGAGGCAAATGTTGCATTTGATTATACCAATGAAAAGTGTGCTCAATAAATGGTAATGTAATTATTTTTATTTTGGGCGGGATCCAGAAGATATGCGGATATGCTACTCTTTGCACAGATGTGTTAGGGTGTTATTTGGTTTTGACTGTGGCTTCACTTTGGAATTAAGAATGACAGGGTTTAGATTTCTGTTTTTTCCTGAAAGGACTGGAACCTGATGTGGTCCTTTGCTGTCGTAGTCGATCTATGTTAATTATTCATATTTTGTACACACTAAGATACTTTTCTGCTCAGCACAGATTTAACGACTGATTGTTTGACTCCTTCCTGGAAGCTTGAACCAATTTGGCTATCCTGACTAGAAACTGTTCTGTGTAAAGGTTCCAGGAAATTTCCGAACCAACATCCCCTCCACTGTTAAAGTCACAAAGATTCCTCATTCTGATGTAAAAAGAAATCACTGTCGCTCCGGACCGGTATGCACTGTGCTGCTACCGCATGCATACCACAGTACACGTCAGCACAGCATGGGACACTACCTATCCTCACCTGCAGAGGTCAGCAATCCATTCAACTGCTCATTTCCTGTTTCCTTACTGGATTTTGCCCACTCGAGCACATCCGTTATTCTTCGCGAAGTCTTGCAGTTCATTCTAAGCTGTGATACTGGCTGCATTTCATCAACGCTTTGTGAGTGTATATCTTGTGCTTTATCTGCTGTTCCAAATAAGTAATGATACAAACATACTGCATGGGCGGGTCCTACAGGGATGGATTCTCATTGGTTAGCTGATTCTCCTGCTGGGTTAATACTTATATGATATCATATACTTTATGGTACATAAAATGTGAAGATATATGGACAGATATTTGTTAAAGATATTAAATTATAAATGCTATTATTATTATTGTTGTTGTTGTTGTTGTTATATTTGTGTACAGTTCATAACTCACTGTACAGGCTGATTTGTTCCAATTTGAGAGAAAATTTATTTAAAGTCAATGACAACATATTGCAGTAATATCAGCCTAACATGTCCTGGCCAATGAGAATGCAGCACTGTAGGACCCGTCCAACAGTACCTAGCCAATGATGACACAGCACTGAAAGATCCACGCCAGTACAGCTGGCCAATGAAGATGCAGCACTGTAAAACCCACCCAATAGCAATTCCCCAATGAGAACATACCAGTGTTGAAAGACATGCCAAATAGCAGCTATTCAGTGAAGACACAACACTGTAAGACCCACCCAATGGCACCATGCCAATAAGGACATATTACTGTACTGTAAGACTCACCCAACAGCGCCTAATCATTGATGAGAATGAACTGTAAAATTCACCCAATTACAGCTGGCCAATGAGGACGCAGGACGGTAAGATCCACCCAATTGCAACTGGCCAATGAGGATGCAACACTGTAACGCCTACCTAATAGGCAACTCCCTAATGGAGACAGAAGTGTTTGAACTGCCCAATAGGAGCTGGTCAATGAGGATGCAGTGCTGTAAAAACCACCCAATAGCACCTCACTAGTGAGGACACAGCACTGTAAGACACCCAACAGTGCCTAGTCAATGATGAGAATGTACCACCCAATTACAGCTGGCCAATGAGGACGCAGCAGTGTAAGACCCTGCTAATATCAACTCCACAACCAGGACGTAGCAGTGCAGGACCTACCCGATAGCAGCTGGCCAATGAGGATGAAGAACTGTAAGACCCACCCAATGGCACCTCGCCAATGAGGACACAGCACTGTAAGACTCACCAAACAGCACCTAGTCAATGGTGAGACTATGAGGTCAATGACAACTGGTCAATAAGGATGCAGCACTGTAACGCCTACCAAATAGCAACTCCCCAATAAAGAAAAAGAAGTGTTAGAACTGCAGAACTGCAGCTGGTCAATGAGAACGCAGCAGGGGTTGATATTACGACCCTCCTAATATCAACTCCACAACCAGGACGTGGCAGTGCAGGTCCTACCCGATAGCAGCTGGCCAATGAGGATGCAGCAGGGTAAGACCCACCCAATTGCAGCTGGCCAATGAGGATGCAACACTGTAACGCCTACCAAATAGCAACTCCCCAATGAAGACATAGAAGTGTTAGAACTGCCCAACATCAGCTGGCCAACTCCATAACAAGGACGTAGCAGTGCAGGACCTACCCAGTGGCATCTCACCAATGAGGACACAGCACTGTAAGACCCGCCCAATGGCACCTCGCCAATGAGGACACAGCACTATGGGACCCACCCAACAGCGCATAGTCAATGATGAAAATGCACTGTAATTCAATTACTGCTGGCAAATAAGGATGCAGCACTGTAACACCCACCTGTTATGGCCCAGTAGCAGCTGGTCAATAAAGATGCTGCAGTGTAAAACCCTCCTAATATCAACTCCACAACCAGGACATAGCAGTGCACGATAGCAGCTGGCCAATGAGGATGCAGCACTGTAAGATCCAGCCAATTACAGCTGGCCAATGAGGACACAGCAGGACCTACCTAACGAGTGCAGGCCCTACGCAATAGCAGCTGGCCAAAGAGGACGCAGAAATCACTAAGATCCACCCAATTACAGATGGCTAATGATGATGCAGCACTGTAACACCAACCTAACACCTAAGCAACTCACCAACGAGGACATAGCAGTCTTAGATCAGGTAGCCAATGAGGACGCAGCACTGTAAGACTCTCCTAATATCACCTTCACAACCAGGACGTACTGTAGCAGTGCAGGACCTGCCCAATAGTAGCTGGCCAGTGGGGATGTACCCAGTGTTAGATGTGCCCAGTAAGCCTTGTTAGATGTGTCCAGTAGTATGTTTGTATCTAAAGTGTTAATGTGTCTATTTTTTTTCCCCGAAAAGTTTTTGCAAATTATTTTTATTCACTTTTTATTTGGTTTTGACCAAAGTTACTATGTTATCAAAACTAGGATACATTTAAGAATAATCATTGAGTCATTAACACAAAGCTAGACTAAACCTCATAATTCTATGGTCTTGATTTATATGTAAATATCAGCGTTTAATAGCATTCTGTCGAAACTACCTTGAACCTGAGCTGCAAGAAAAACATCTTTCTGGCTCTCTACACATAAAGCTGCATGAGATTATAAGATGGTTGAATGACTACATAGATGCATACTGTACAAAGAAAGAAAAAGACAGTTTTTATGATTCTTTTATATGACTCGCTACCTTTTAATCGGGTCATAGTTTGATGACTTTGATCCCGAAAAGGAATTTATAAAACCTTTACGAGCTTCAGAAGAACGGCAACAGATTTGTGTGTGTGATCAAACTGTCTGATGTTAATATCCAGTGTGCTGACTTCATATCCCGTTACATATGTTCTCCATATTGCAGATTTCCACATTTTAAAATTTCAGTACCACTGAATAAACAAGAGGAAAATGAAGAACGCAATCACGCTAAGTAAGAAGTTGTTTGTCCTCGGCCGGTCTGCGCTTCTAGGTGACTGACTCACACGGACGTATGTCAGAAACATTTGTGTATCTGTGTTTTCAGGCTTTTCCTGCTGCCAGTCCACCAGTCACACAATACTGATTTATTCCGCCTGTTACCACGGCTACCCCAGTCTGGGATGCTGAAATCAGGAAAGCAGGGACACACATGTCTCCATATCGCTTCACACAGTCCCGGAATGATTGGCAGGTGGAGGGCGACGTGCCCAGACAGCAGCAGATGGACAGTTACACACGTTCGCTAACATAGCAGCCCCGGCAGTCATAAATACTTTTGTCCGTGCTGTAGTTTAGCAGTTTATGCTTGCTAATGCCCGATTCCAATCTGTCTCGATGTCAACATGGACTGTAATGCTTCCACAAAGTCAGCATCTACTCGAGGGTTTCTCGATGACACACAAATCCTATAAACCTAGAAGCCTACATACAGTATGTCCATAACACTGGTCTATATAATAAAAAAAACACACACACAAAAGAAATCGTCTGTCTAAACCTGGATATCCCAAGTCCGGCCCCAGGGTTCACTGTCCCATGACTTATCTCTTAGAGTATAAAATCATTTCAAAGACTTGAAATTGATTGAATTTTTAAATACAGTATATCGAATATTCAAGATTCTGTTCTGTCACGAATCAATATCACGCAAATATACATTATGATAATGATTGTGTTAAGAGCTTGGTACAAAAGATGAGTTTTTCCTCATGTCTAATCTCTTTTACTGAACCACGTGTTCAGATATGAATCACTGTCGAGTCCATGCCAGCTTGAGTGCACCCTGTCATTAAAGTACCAAATAACTCATAAACTCATGTAAATATTTTATTAACGTAACTATATCATTAGTGCTCTCGTGCTTTTGGACTCTATTGTTGCTCTGAACTCTTTTTTCTTCGGTTGTGCATATGCACTTACAGCATTTTAAAATATGGACCCCCGAAAAGAAAAAAAGGAAGAACATTGCAGGTAAAATATTCCACACTGGTGTCTGAATACAAACCAAATTGCTACAGCAGATAAATAAGCAAAATGTTGCTTCAGGTCATTAACAGAACACTATTCTTTTTATTTACATACTTTCGCCAGAATAATATTATGACTTTTTTTAAGCATTGTAAATAAGTACATTACATTTAATAAACGGAACGATTGGGGTGCAATTTGTTCTTTACAAATACACTGCCTTTATCTTTGATTACCATGCACAGTGTGCTCTCCCAGAACCATTCTAAAACTATTTCAGTCCTGCAAATACTGTATGCCTGTGCCATCAGGGAAGAAAAACTCTATAGACATTATAACTTAGTCGTTCAGTATATTCAGGTCATCAGCTGACTTAATATTTTTGCCACATAACATTTGTTGAGTCTACACCTAACCAAATGAAGCTACCCCAGATCATAACACTCTGCCTCCAGAGGCTGGTACAGTGGGTGCTGTGCATGATGGGTGCATGGCTTCATGCGCTTCCCTTCTTACCCTGACACACCCATTGTTCTGGACTAGGGTCAATCTGTACTCATCAGATCACATGAAAACCTTTTTCCTTTGTTCCAAAGGCTTATCGCTTTTGCTCCTTAGCAAACTGAAACTTGACTAACAAGTGGTCCTCTAATGGCCACATAGCTGTTTAGTCCAAGTTCCCGTCACATTGTGTGTGTTAAAATGTTACTTTATTTTCACTATTAAAAGTACCTGTGATTTCTACTGTCAGTTTTTTTTCTATGATTTAACTTCATCAAGTGTTTAAGTCATCCCTGATCAGTGCCATACAAATGCCCTCCCTTACAATACGAATACAAGCTGTACTGAACGCCGGCTAGGTTGCGCATACTGTACATCCGGGAGCTTGATTGCGTCAGTGGAAAGCCAAGCAAAGTGGGTTTTCGATTTTTACAATTTCTTTGTTTTTGGTATTTTGTGCAAGCTTTAGTGAAGTCATAGCACCAAGGGTCCCAAGAAAGTCAGCAAGGGGTGGTAGCAAGAAGAAAAAGGAGACACTTTCAGTTTTGTTTTTAAAGCAGATAAATCATGCCAAGAGGAATCATAAATTATAATTAAGTGACGTTTAATGTTTATTTTTATTTTTATTTTACTTCATTTACATTAGTCTTTTTTTTAAATGTTTTGATTGTTTTATATGAAAAAATATAATTATAGTGTTGCAAAACCTTAGCCAGAAGTTTGGAAATGTCCTAATAACAGTACATTACATCTGACCAGCGACTAGGTTTTTAATTTTTTTTTATTTTTATTTTTTTATTATAATTGGATTCTGGATATCATCCTTCAGTTATTGTGTACAGAGATCTGTATGTAAAAATAATGACAGGCAAATGTGATATTTTGATTCTTTAAAACCAGTAAGTTCAGGTAGTGTTTGACTGAGACTGAATGATTAACAGCAAACAGCTCTGTTTGTAATGTTTAGTTGCTAAATGAGAGTCTGCGATAGCAAATATACATTCTGTTGGCTTACATGTCATAGAAAAAAATTGTGTGTGTGTGTGTGTGTGTGTGTGTGTGTGTGTGTGCATGTGTGTGTACTTACTGTACGGCACACACTCATACTGAACCTCCAGGTATTTGTATGTTCCAGGACACGGATCGGGAAAAACATCTGGGCCTGCAACCACTGCGCACTGGGTCCTGTTATTACACCTGAGAGAGCGAGAGAGAGAGAGAGAGAGAGAGAGCGGGAAGAATGAGAGGGTCCCAGAGAGAAAAAAAGGAAAAGGGAGACAGGAAGAAAAAAAGAGAGAGAGAAGAAAGAAACAGCGAGTAGGGAGAGAGCAAAGACAGTAAAATGGAGAAAGAGAATGAGAAAAAGGAAGAGGGTAAATTGAGGTACATTGAGATAGACAGGCAGAAATGAGAGAGAGAGAGAGAGAGAGAGAGAAGGGGAAAATAAAGAAATCGAGAAAGAGGACAGGGCAGATGAAATGTTGAATAGAAAGCATAGAAGGAGAGGAAGAAGGAAAGAAGGAAAGATTAAAAGGCAATACAATGTAAAAGTAGAAAGAAGAAGAACGAAAGAATAAAAAATAGGGAGTAGACAGGAGAGTGATTGAGAGAAGGAAGAGAAAAACAGTTTTGTGTCAGATTCAGTGAGGCTGAAGGTGATACACACTTATACACTTATACACACACACACACACAAATATTAAGCACTCATACTTACTGTATACTTCCAAATATGTGGTGTGTACTGTATATATGTATGTATATGTGTGTGTGTGTGTGTGTGTGTGTGTGTGAGTGTGTGTGTGTGTGTGTGTGTGTGTGTACATATATATGTTTTTCTTTCCCTTGCTCCCCCCATTTTTTTGCACGTGTGTAAATAAAAAACACACCACACAGGAACCGGGACACAGAAGCTGAAACACACACACACACACACACACACACACACACACACACATACACAGAGAGAGAGAGAGAGAGAGACAGACAGAAATCGAAGATGTCTTAACACTCAGCTTTGTATCTCTCTCTGCATGTTACCATGGAAACCCCCCAGTCCAAATCCAGAGGGGTGCATCAAAATGCACACAAACATACAAATGCACACAGTTTGACACACACATTCACGCCCACCCCATCTCTCTCTCTCTCTCTCTTTCTCTCACTCTTTCTTCCTTTCACACACACACACACACACACACACACACACACACACACACACTATATTTCATATATCTTATAAAACTCCTGTCAGAGAGACAGAAAACAGAAAAAGTATTGAGTCCCTGTGTGTGTGTGTGTGTGTGTGTGTGTGTGTGTGTACTAATTGCACTGCTCAGTGAGTGAGACAGTCACACTCCCAGAGTGCCATGGGGCATCTCTGGTTTCCGGGGCGACAGCTCTCATGTGGCTCTGCTCAGTTATGACCTAATTTAGTGAGAGGGAGGGAGAGAGACAATTATTCTCCACTCTGTATACACAGGTATTTACATCTCCTGAAAGGCGCTCTCTCAATTTCCTCTATCACGTACACACACACACACACACACACACACACACACACACACAAGCACAATCACAGAATATTTAGACCTGCCAGTTCTCAGCGAGTGTTTGATCAGAGGAGCTGCCAAAAGACGCTGACTGAGTAAAGTCGACAAAGAGGAACTAGCACAGTGAGCGTGCGCCTGTGTATGTGTGCCTGCGCGTGCGTGTGTGTTTGCTGTGTGTGTGTGTGTGTGTGTGTGTGTGTGTGTGGTCACTATGGGAGTGAGGGGGCTTGAAGAGCTTGACTTTGAATGAATGTTTTATGATTCAGAGAGAGAAATGATGCGATGATATGTTTACGTCCTCCTACACACACACACACACACATACACACACACACACACACAATTTTGTCATGTTTTTGCTTTTGAAAGTCAATTTCACACAGCGAAGTAACATTGTCATATTCTGTGATATTCTGTTCAGGAATAATTATAATTATAATTAGAGTCTATATATAATTCGAGTCATACAGTATAAAGGCTTTTTGTAACAATTTGCAACCACATCTGAGGTCGACGTTCCGAGCAATTCTGTTCTGTTCACATTCTCAGAGTGTGCACAAAAAAGCTAGCAATAAATAAACAGCTATGTGCTAGCTAGATAAAGCCTCAGATATTAGCTAGCTTTCATACTCAAGGTCCATTTTCCCAGTTACCCTAGCAATCCAGTTCTCCCAACCTTAACCGCTAGAACGGCGGGAGTTTAAGATTAAAAATCTGAAATCTCAGTTGTTGCCAGAAATGTCAGGGCAAGTGATTTCTGTTAGGGATGCACTGATACCACTTTTTTGGAAAACGAGTACGAGTACGAGTACTTGCATTTCAGTACTCGCCGATACCGATACCGAGTACT
>JAQMYG010000013.1:6949381-6970145 GCA_030014215.1 Clariallabes teugelsi
CCGCGCGAGGCATGTAATCACAGTGGTGCTGATATCGGGTACTGCGGTAGTCTTGCTTGTGCCATTTTGCTTTTATATTCACGGCAATTCTACGAACAAGAAATTTATAACAAGTAACATTTTAGACACAATCTGGGCTAATAATCATTTTACATATTTTGTGTATCCTGACAGAAGGAACAGCTGGTTAGAGCTTTGCATGTTGCTCATAGTAAGCGTAGTAACCATTTAAGTGAATTAGAATTAAGAATCAGAATTTTATATAATGAACATAGACATATTTGTCACACTTTAATGATTCAAACTAATTGTAATATTAATTAACCAAATACCTAACCAATATAAAATGGCCCTATGCAAAAAAAAAGTAATTTCCCCCTAAATCTAATAACTTGTTCTGCCACCATAAGTCTTTCCCAGCGCTGTGGAAGAATTTTGACCCACTCTTCTTTTCAGCCACATTGGATGATTTTATTTAGCCGTTTCTTAACGGCTTGTTTAAGGATTTCAATCAGATTAAGTTCAGACGTTGACTCGGCCAAAACAGAAACCTAATTTGGTATTTTTGTAAACTATTCAGAGATGAACTTGCTGGTGTTTTTTCGGATAATTGTTCTGCTGCATAACCCAAGTGCACATGAGCTTGAGGTGCCATGAACTGATGTACTTTGTTTCTAATCTGTTTTTCGTGGCAGACCGTGGCATAATGTATTGCGTTTATGAGACTGATAAACAGTTGTCATCCACTACCACTACCACCGATGTAACATGCCTAAGGCTACTCCTCCTGCTCAAATGCACCCTGAACTTTATAGCGGACTATCTACAGTAGCACAACTCCGTGTCACCTGGATTAGGAAACTGCGCCACTTTACATTTAATACATTATGTTACTTTGCCTCCACTCGTCACTTTACCTCCACTTTGTCATTTTATTTGTTTACTTGTACCACAGTGTACTAGGAAACGGTTGTTAAACCGTATTACAGGTTGTTTATACTGTAAATTTAAAATTCGATTATAATTTATTTATCTTTGTATTTATTCATTTATTTTTATTTATTTTTTTTACTATTATTATTATTTATTTATTTATTTATTTATTTTACCTTTTACTGTAATTTTATTGTTCACCGCCCTTCTATTTCTTGTTCTCGAGAGGCTAAGCCAAAATACGAATTTTATTCTACCTAAGTATATATGACAATAAAAATCTTGAATCTTGAATCTTGTTATGAGATCTTTTCTCATAATGCAATGGTTTGCTTTGTTAGACAGGTTCAATTTATGTGATTTTTTTGATTCATCAGGTCTGGCAGTAATTAGGCCTGGGTGTGACAAGTGCAACTCAGCTTTCCAAAAAATGTGGTTCATCATAGTTCATTCATAATTTCAAAGGGTTAGGGGGGAATTACTTTTCACTTTTTTGTAGCCTTCCTCTGTAACTCTTTAAATAAATAAAAAAATTTTTTTACCCCAATTAAAATTATATATGTTGTTCAAAGGTTCTACCCTGAGCTCATGTTTATTTCGCGCGGGTTTCCTTCCAGGTCCTCTTAAAAGCATGAATGAATTCAGATTGGCTACTTTAAAGTTACCTCTAAGTGTGAACGAGTGTATAAATATGTACAGTATATGTGCCTCCGTCGTGCTTTGTGATGGACAGGCATTCCATTCTGGGTAAATCCACCAGCAGTCCCGAGATCACTGATGATCATGACTACGATAACGCTCTTACTGAAGATGAATTAACGACGAGTGCAATAAAACCTGGTCCTGTGAGTCACGTTAGCTCTTTAAGAATTAAAAAATAATAGCGAGTTGTTCCGGACGTGGGACCGGTAAGTCTTTTGAAGCCGATTAACATGAGACATGACGGCTTCTTCTCACCTTTTGTTCAGTAAGGACATTGGAGACGGCTCTGCTGACACTGACTTCTTAATTTATTTCAAACACAAGCAACGTGAATGAAAAGCCCGATAACGCACTGAACTATGGTTAGCTATGTGTTATATTCTGTCAGAATCCTGACAGGCTTCTCACTGTTATGAAAACAGTGACAGGAAATTTTGTTCAGTGGACATTTTACCTTGCAAAAACATTTTAGACCTACTGTACGTAGTCGCTCCTCCACACCTAGAAAGTTATGCACTATGTGCTCTGGGACTGCTTTAACACCATCATGTCTGACATGTTAAAGAGCTTTAATACTGTATGTGCTTTAGTGTTGTAAAAATTAGCATTTTGTTTAAAAAAAGGAAAAATGCTGTATGTTAACTCACTGGCCAGTTTAATAGGAACAGCGGTGCTTGTTTTCATCATCTTTTAGACCACTTTTCACGTGCACAGACACGCAGGGGCCTGAAGCCTATCCAAGGGGAAGGTACACTAGGGTGCCAATCCATCACAGGGCGCACACACTATTGGCAATTTGGAAATGCCAATTAACCTGATCTACATGTCTTTGGACTGTGGGATGGGGAGCATGGGCAGAACATGCAGACTCTACACACACAGACCTGAGGCGGGAATCGAACCCTCAATCCTGGACATGTGAGGCTGCAGTGGTAACCACTACTCCATGCACACGTTCTCATTAATGCAATTATGATCAGATCTGCTGGTTATGTGGCAGCAGCACAGAAACAGGACAAGAGCTTCTGTTAATGCTCGCATCAAACATCAGCATGGGGAAAACATGTGACTTTAACCGTGGCATGATTGCTGCTGCCAGATGGGCTTGTTTGTGTGTTTCAGAAACTGCTGATCTCCACACATTTTCCACACTGTAGAGTAGGGCTGCATGATTCTTGCAAAAATGTGAATCTTGATTTTTCTCCACGGGAACCAATATCACGATTCTCTCATACAGTATGATGACCATAGTAAAAAAGAAAAAGGTTTGAAATTGATAATTTAAAGTGAATAAGCTATTGAACATAAACAGAATGTTCACAATAATAAATAAAAAAATACCTAATAAATAGCACATGTGCTTTTGGGACACATTTATCATTATTATTATTAATTTTATTATTATTATTAGAATAAAATAAATGTTACAGAGTTTGTTAAGTAGATAGTAATTAAAATTCAGATTACAGTATAGAATGTTTTTGTCACCATGGATTTTATTGCTCAATCTTAACATACTTCTAATATGTTTCTTGTATAATTCTGTAGACTATAGTGTTGTAAATCTGTAATACTGATAATATTCTTGGGTGGCTGGAGCGGATTATCTGCATGTACATTATTTCCTATGGGAAAATGCGTTTCACAATACGAAATTACGCCTTAAATTTGTTTGACTTTGAATAGGTGCGACTGTATTTGACTGAATCTTTCGCAAATCTCTGGCCTGATTGGTGAATTAATAGTGCATTTGTTTTACACTGTGTGTGTGTGTGTGTGTGTGAGTGTGACCAATGAGTGTGACTGATATAGCAATCTGGGATTGTTGCTAAGTAAAAAAGTGCATGCAGGGAATTACATTAAAGTAAATCGGACTCATTCAGAATTGAATTGAGATCATCATGAGAGATTTTTTTTTATCAATTGTGCAGCCCTTCTGTAGCATTTACACATCATGGTAAAAAAAAAAAAATAGGCCATAATATATAGACTATAGTAACTGAAATAAGTGCTATTTCCAACCGTGATGAGCAGAAAGGTAATCCCAAATGCACGACACATTAAACTACAAAAATAGAACAGCACACTGAGTCCACACTGAGGACTATATTGCATTTTGGGACATGGACAATCAAACAGCTGCTGACACACATACTATATCATTTCATTTCATACTTCACATTTCAGTCATTCTGCTGTTGTCATACCCACACACGATATTTTTACACTTCTATATTTTTATACCTCCACCCACCATCCATCTAGGAACATCGGTAGTCCAACTTGGGACCGTGGAGACCAACGGGGACTATTCTATTTATTTCCATTTGTACGACCGTGGTCAGCAAGTTGGGAAGGCCAATTAGCCTAATCTGCATGTCTTTGGACTACGGGAGAAAACCAGTGGAAGCCCACCAAGCACGGGGAGAACATGCATACTCCATGCACACAGACCCGACTCGGGAATCAAACCCAGGACCTGGAGGTGCTACGTCGTACCGCCTTTTATATCTCACAGTTTATTAGTTAATTAAATGTTTTGCATTCTGTAAAATCTGTCATTTCTGTTTTTTAATTTCTATTTTAATTCTGTTTTATATGGAAACTTTTGTAAATTTGCACATTTACAGCCATTTTTTATTATTACTGGTATTGAAAATTGTATCTTTAGGTTACTTGTACTGTAATTTTAGTTTAGTAATTTTTAAAAAAAATTTATTGTTGTTGCAAAATCTTTCTATTTTAAGTTACAAACAGTCGTATAAGCATTTCCCTGCATATCCTACTGTGTATGGTTGTGTACATGACAAATAAAATTGGAATTGGAATTTGCGTGTTTACGTATAAACAGGTCATCTGAATATATCTCTTCTCCAGCTGATTGGCTGGTATTGTTCATCTTTAAGTTTTATGCTCATGTTTCCAAGTTTGTCAGTAAAAGCTAAAGGGAAAGTTAAAGATCTGATTATAGAGTCAGAATTTGGCACACACGGGGTCTCTTTATACCAACCGTACATGGAATGAATACCAGAGCCGTTCAAGAACTGTTCCTGATCCCATAAGTCATAGTAGTCATAATGAAGCTATTAGAAATTTACACATTGATTAAAGTCATAGTGTTGTCATGTCGTGAGTGATCATACATCACACCACAGTTGTGTATCAGCTCGTAATATCTCTGCTTAGTTCCTACAGTCACGCTATACACAAGTTAGTTTCTACCAGGCGATACTACACAGCGCTCTCCAGTGGGAATGAACCAAATAGGCTAAACAGACAGGGGTGTCTGTGCGCACCATTCAGATCTCAAATGAGAAAACAAACGTACAGAAAGTCAATTTGGCTGTGAAATTGTATTAGTAAGGCTAATTAAAACGCCTACTGCCGAAATCGAAATAGAGTTCTAATCTGAAACATTTAAGGAGACACTTTGAAGGGGGACGATGCCTTTGAGGGTCATACAGTACTCAGGATTAGTACAGTGTTCGCTTTCAATCCTGTAGTACTTCAGGTTTAGAAATAAAGCATTTTACAGACAAAATTATTACTGCTGTTTTTGTTTTTTTTTCTTTTCCTAGCAAAGTGTTCATTTGAAATCCGGGAACAAGATTAATTTATTCATTTTGATGAAAATCTCTGCATGCAAACACAGCCAGCTTAGATACTCATCCTCCGACTAATAAATCTGATCAATCACTTCTAGCGGAATTCAATTATAACCTAGAAACTATAATGAAAATAGATAGAAAGCTGCACTTTTTTATTCCGAAAGGCTTTTCTGTGCGAGTCTGTTGATTCTCCATCAATGTTCCCGGCTTCATTCACGGCCCATCCTGATAAACCTTAGGTTTAAACCTCTCTCGATTGATCACTTTCTAATTACCTTTTCTTATTGATTATGGCATCAAAGCCGCTGGCGGCAGCACACAATGACACACACACACACGCATGTGCACGTACGCTCAGCATCGAACAAATTAGCTCAGACTAAAAAAAAAAAAAGACTCAAAGGTCAGACAAAATGAGAGACAGTGAGAGAAAGAGAGAGAGAGAGAGGAAGACAGAGCAATATGAGTTTGAGAGAGACAAGAGGAAAGAGAAAGAGAGAGAGAGATGAGGTGGGGAATGATAAATGATGTGCAATGCCAACTGCTGTTTCTATAAAAAGCAGCGAGGCAAAGAGAGAAAGATGGAGAGAAGTGAGGTGACAGAACGAAGGAAGCCCTTTTCCTCGCCGCCCTTTTCTCCTCATTTGATCCCTCAAGCAAATCCCTCGGAGTGTGCAATTTCTGCAATATTAGTAACTACAATTCAAAGACACATTCACCTTCCACGTGTCTGACAGACAGCTGGTGATTTATCTTGTAAGCCCGGCGTGAAAGTTTGCAATATTTTCGACGGCGCCTGCCAAAATAGCACATGCTCCGGTAATGTGAAGCTCTAGGGTTTGGGTCCACGCGATAAGCCGCAGCCTAACACAAAATAATGGCATTACTGCATTATTTTTCATTCATATTCCAGCTTTAACAAAAGGACACTGTGAAAAGCGTGTTAAATTCAAAAATAGCTTTAAAAGCTTTTTTTTTCTCTCTAAACACACTAGTTATAGGAGCTTATTGTGGGCTGAGCCGGATGTTAAATTTTATTCACATTGCAAATTAAACGGAACAGAATGAACAGGTGGCTGGACGGCTGTCTAAAAAAAAAAGACATCAGACATTAGTCATAATGTTGCAGCCGAGACAAGCAACATTATCTTCATAAGACGTTACATTTCTGAAATGTAGAGAAACAGAACTTCTGCCAGTTGAGGCTCTGGGATGCTAACCATGGTTGAGGCTAGTCCCTTCAGCAAGACCCTTAACCCTGTGCCCAAACAAATTCAATCTGTCGTTGCCAGTCCCAATGCCCAGATGAGAAAGGAGGAGGGTTGGGCATCGCCCTGACAACCCATTACTGCTATTGAAATAATGTCACATGATCTTCTCAGCTGCACGAGAGAACAAAAACAAAAAATACCAATGCAAATAATATAGTGCAAATAAACTGCAGTATCACTGTGTACTGCAATGTAATAAGTCTAATTACTAAACGCAATAAGGACCATTTTTTTATTTTCAGTTTGGGAAAAAATTTTCCTAATGTACACATAAATGATGATGACAAAACTATTTCAAACTGCTACTGTATATATGCTTCATACTTATGTCTTATACGCTTTGACCTTGTACAGTTTGGGCTAAATGTGACAGTGAACACATTGCAAAAAGCGAAAACATTCAAAAATGTGTGTTTTTGTCATATATAATATCAGTGACGCAAAACTACCAGCTAGACATAATATTGGCTGCTGTGATTGAACCAAATGTGTTCATTGGATTTTTGGAGAATGTTGAAGCAAAAATAAAAGTTTCCCCAACAGTCATGGACTTCTATGTTAGGGTTCTGTCATTATCTACTGAATAACACTCAAACTGGTAGAGACGGAGACTGATGATGGATTTTTTTTTCTAACTGGGCTTGGGACCGGCCCTGCATCCATTGGCTGGGTTGTATGGGGCGTAGGGGTAAAGGTCATGATCAAGAACCCAATTGTGGTGACCTGACAGGCTTTACCACTAACAATAAAAAAATCACACTAATAAAACAATTTTGACATAATATTTGGCCATTTCTGCTTTTTGACGCTCTTATGACTAAAAGAAAACCTGCATAGAATATTCTTGACCAGTTTACAATCCTGCCAGAATGGATTTATCTCGTCTTGCCCCACTATCGTCTTAATGTAATAGTTAACTTCTTGGTGTTTCCATGGGATTTAGACTACTGGATGAAACACCAAATCATAGGACCCTTGAACCTAATTTATGGGTTTAGATCAGATTCTCAGAATCAGAAAAAAAAAGGCCATACATTATGGTCATAATAACAGCACACAGACTTGCACCACTGTTGCTAGGCTATACGGGAAGAACCAGCTCTCTCCCTCGTTCCCTAAGGAGTATCGCACATTCTCTGAACGTTTGCCTATTAATCCGGACATCGTCCGAACCAGAAACGTAGCAATCATGTTGCATGTATTATCTTAAGCACGGAAATGAAGGTGAAAAATCCAGTTGGAAAATTGATATGTGTGTCTGTAAAGAAAGGAGGCATATATTAGTGCGAAAGTGTGTTAAAAACCCATGCCATGTGTGAATGTGTTACAGAAGTGAGATGGAACCTGTGGGTGTGCGGGCATGTGTGTGCGTGTGTGTGTGTGTGTGTGTGTGTGTTTGTGTGTAGAGCTCATGAACCACCTCCATGGTGCTACTAAGCTTAGCCACAGAGCTGTGCTAATTGGAGCTCACAGTCTAGCCTACCCTGAGGCACTGTGTGTGTTCGTGTGTGTGCCAACCACATGAGGTACTGCATATTATCCACCAAGAGAATTGAGGAATGGCATTGTGTCATGCTATGGAACACACTTGAAATTAAGCTTAACCTTATCATTTCACTATTAAGGAGCTATGATGAACTGGACGAAGAAAGCCTCTATTATAAAACTGAAGAACATGCACGACAGTATTTTAAAGAAATAATTTTATTATTATTATTATTATTATTATTATTATTGAACACCACACCTTATATAACCTAAACACTAGTCAGACCCTGCCTTTTTCAGAAAAGGTAAAAAAAAAAAAACAGTCATGCAGCAGAGGATTGTAAAAACACACATCAAGTCAAGAGCACTGATAATCGGACATTCCTAATTAACTCAATTTTCCTCAATCATCATCAAATCTGCTGCACTCCCACTGCAGCACTTTACATAGATTTCATTTGTGCTTTAATAGACACAGCTCACATCCTGACCTACTTTCTGAATCTCCCAGGTCTCAACACACCACTTGGTGATTGCCTGCATATAAGACGTGTGTATGTGGGAAAAAATAAACAACGCTAGATGACGGTTGTTTTCTCCAGCCTGTCACATGATAAATCCTGATTATGTTCAAGAGTTTTCCAGCGTTTGAGGAATGTTTGAAATATATTCCAATGTTTTCCAGGTGGACGACTTATGGTGGCAGGTTGCCAGAGCCATTCCATTCAGGAATGCTAAAGCATGCCTGTGTCTTAATTGTCTCTCTGCCAAACTAGTCTTGGCGAATCAATCAGCAGCTAATCATGTTTACATTTTCATGCATACATGTATGTGTTTATCTACTGTAAGTGTGTGGATGTGTGCGTTTACCTAAAGCCCATGATCTTATAGGCGTCAGGCAGGTAGCAGCGTGTGTTCTCCATCTGAGCGGGGTCGGAGTCACAAATCTTGTCATCTGTGCGTCCATAGTTGGCACTTTCAATCATGATGACATCGGTGCCCGGGCAACGCAGCTCGATGGGGTAACCCTCACACGAGAGCTCGCGGCGAACCACGGCCATGGGCACAGGCGCGCGACTCAACACTACAAAAACATAAACACACACACAAATATAATGGAATTAATGCAACATTCAAACTCTTTTGATTTTGAAAATTGCGATTGAAAGTGATACTAAAAGTAAGAGAAATAGGACAAAATTTCTAATAAACGTCCTATTTGTACCAATACAGTCTGTATTGGATTTATTACTGAAAGTCGTGAATAAATTTTCAACTACATTTAAAAAAAAAAAAAGTTTTACATTTACATTTAATTCCGCCACCTTTACCGTTTATTTATGGCACACAACGTGATGGCCAATTCATGTCATTCAGTACATTTAGGTCATCAGCTGACTTAATTTTATTTGCATGAGCCTTGACCCGAGCAACTGAAGCAACCCCAGATCATAACACTGCCTCCAGAGGCTCGTACAGTGGGCAGTATGCATGATGGGTGCATTGATTCATGTGCTTAACTTTCTGGCCAATCGCTCCGGAACAGGGTCCACCTGGACTCATCAGACCACATAAGCTTTTCCATTGTTCCAAAGTCCAATCTTCATGCTCTGTAGCAAACAGAAGCTATCTATGATGCAACTTCACCAAGAGTTTAAGTGATCTCAGATCACTGTCATTCGCGTTCATTTTCTAACCACATTTCTTCCACAAAGTTGGTCTATAATGTGTTAACGAAATGTGACTAAATGTGACATGTGACTAAAAGTGTGAGTTTTATTTTGCCCAAGCATTGTGTAAAACTGTACAGAATAGATTGCATGGAAGATTACGATTTAATCGAAAGTTAAGTTTTAAAAAGGTAAAATCCTTTAATGTCCTACAGTTGCCCTCAGGTAAGATTCCAAGATACATTTTTCTTTGAGAAGCCAACATCAAAGATATATGAAAAAGATATATCAAAAACATAATTTGTAGCTCTTAAAAACAGAACATTTTTTGCATTACTGCTATTATACATTTTATTGTGCAGTATAAAGTAACATTTTTTCTTTCTTTTTTTTGCACAACCAAGGCAATATGAGGAATTTAATTTTATTCCAATTTAATCTACTATACAAACATTTACAAAAAAAAAAGGGGGTCAGACAGGCAAAGAGATTGAGAGCACTGATACATATGATCATGTGATTGTATGGTTGTTTTTGTTTGCTTCAGTGCCGAAAAATCAACATTTTAGCAGTTTAATTTTTATATTCCGGTAACCGTAAAATTTTCTTTATTTAAAACTAATGCTAACTTTGCTTTTACCCAACATATCCGAAAACGCAAATGAAAAATGAAATGTCTGAAAAGCCTCTGTTGACACACGCTGCAGGTCTTCTTTTATAAGCAACTGCTTTCCCAGATCTGTGTGAGTTTTAAGGGGTTTTTTCTATACAGTGGTACCTCGGCATACAAACGCCCCACCTCATTAATTTTCTCCTAAAGAACCAAAATTTTGCAAGAAATTTGCCTCGACATGCATTTTCGGCATACGAGCGACTGAACTGAGTCAGACCAAACGCAGGCTTACATGTCTTTTCTAAATGTTTTGATTGTTTTAATATGCAAAAATATAATTATAGTAATATTTTGTAATATAATGAGTGGCTGGAACGGTTTATCTGCATTTACATTATTTCCTTTGGGAAAATGCGTTTCAAAATACGAAATTTTGCCGAATTTCAAGTGAACTGAAGCTCATTTTCCTTACACAGCATCCAATCTAATGGCGTCAGACAATTAGCTCTCATAATATTTTTTAAAGCCAATGTATGGCTTTCACACTCATACTTCATTAAGTTCACTCTTGTATGTTCACTCGATTAAGTGTTGCTCCTCCAATGTCTAATCAGAAAAAAATTGTTATACAGGACAAACTACATCCATTGAAACAACTACTCTTTGCAACCACGGTAAGTTGAAAAGGATCTCAAAACTCACTCTACATCAAAATTGTGAGGTGGAATACCACACGTATAAACAACAGCCCCATTCTTCAGTAATAACTATCAGTTAAAGGATTGTTTTTAACCTGAACTCTCAACCAGCTATGGTTCTTCTATTTTCCAAACATTGAAACGTTTTTTAGCTTTCATTGAGGCAGAATGGACTGGACATATTGTAGGCCGCTTTGCCTCGGGGTCAAATGGTTTGTGCTATGTGAATGCTGAAGAGACGGTGAAATAACCTGACAGCAGATTCACTCCCAGCTTTGCTTACATGCTACCATGCAACCTTAATAAAATTAAACAACAATGGAGCTGTACTTTCAGCTAATTCCCCAATCTCGATGTTCTGTGAGTGTGTGTGTGTGTGTGTGAAAGAGAGAGAGAGTCGCTCTCATTCTCTTGATCTCTCTCTCGCTCTCTCTCTCTCTTTTTCACACACTCACACAGAGATTTTTGAAATCAATCTATAGGACGTTAGGGATGAGAATGACACCCGACTTCCTGCATTAATTAAATAGGCACTGGGAAGAGAAGCTAATTAAAACCCCACGCTGACTGACAGGATCGAGAACCAATGGAGCATTAGCGAGATGAGCTGTCATCCAATCGGCATTAGCCATTCCAGTCGTGTTATTGCTGTTCCTTTCCCTTGAGACTTGATTGACACACAAACACACACACACACACACACACACACATCCTGAAGACCCCTTACGATGTATGAGGCTTGCTCTCGGTGATAAATGCAGAGAACAGCAGAATTTGTGTGCGCGCATATGTGTGTGTATGTGTGTGCGCATGTGTATGTGTGGCGTACTCTATGCCTGACTAGAACTACTGTCTTTCTGTAGGCCTTATACACTGCATAAAATTGAGAGGCATTCAATTAGTTTTTTATACTTATGTTTATATTTGTGATTATTGCCTTTTTTTAAATTTATTTATATTTTAAAAATTTAAGTGCAGTATTTCCTTTCCTCCTGCGAAAGTTTGCTATTACAGTCACAATTAGGTTTAACAAGAGAAACGATCTCAAAGGCTTGATTAGTTCCAGGGTCAAAGTCACATAAGTGAGAGAGACATCAAAGAAAGAATGGAGGCAGAAGGTTCCGGAATACACTTCAGCTACGTACATGGCGAGATAAAGCAGAGGCTCGGCTCAGGTATTTTCGACGATGAACCGAGATAAGAAATGTAATGGTGATGAAAGTGATTCTGTAGGAAACCAGACCAACACAGTCTAACACCTTAATCTCAGAATTTCCTTACAAAATATATTTTGCACATGACAGACGATATTAATTAAAAAGATTAATATGCGAGTGGATGTTACCCTTAATTACTTCCTGATTAATCAAATTTAGCCCGACTGCTGCTGAAAAAGCATTAAAAAAAACGTTATGTAGACGTTAGCGTTCCTGCTTCACACTATATACAACATATGAACATTTTGACAGCAAAATGAGATAAACTGCATTTTTTGACATTAAGTCAAATTATTTTCCTCTGACACAAAAGGTTGTTCATAAAAAAATTAAATAATTAACAAACAAATTTACTGTACTTTAATTACCTGTATATAGCCTATTTATTTGTAATCTATATAAAGTTTTAAACTTACACATTTTAGCCAAACCGCAAAACGGCGCGGCTGTGTTACACGTTTATTGAGTTATAAATGTATGCATAATTAGGGGCATGTCTGTTTTAAGTGACAGCTGCATCGCACATACCCTTTGTAATATGGGAGTTGACAGGGACACCGTGTAGAGTACGGATGATGGAATTCATTAAAATTCAAAGTTATATTAGAATATAAATGAACGTTATCCACCGAAGCATTTTATCTAAGCTAAGGCTAAGCTAGCTAGCGTGTGGTATCCAAGATAAGTAGCCATGTTACAACCAACTTTGTTCGTTCCATCCATTTGCCCATTTATTCCTTAACTGGGGTTTAGGCGGCGTCAGCTCTTACCAAGATGGCGGAGACCAGGGCTCTCACAGTACAGCTTCAAAACCTCTCTCCAGAAAATATACGAGTGACGTCATGGAAGGTTTGTCCAGTTCTTATACAGTATATGGTCCAGACAAGCCAGTTGCATCACTTTGTGAAGCGAAGTAGATCTAGCAGCTGTGCAAAAACAGCAGCTGCCATGAGTAAACTAAATGTGTTCAATAGATTTTTGGAGAATGTTGAGGTCAATTAAATGAAAATGTAAAATGTGTTACTGATGCTGCTTTATAAAGTACAGGTATGTGTAACTTAATGTCCATAATAACTTCAAAACATCTATTTTTTTTCACTAGCACTGGTTTTCCTGGGAGCCAAGATGCATTCATGGTAATATTTTTGAAAGAAAATTGAGAAAATAACATTAGAACACTGAAAATAGTTTTACTACTCAAAACTCAACCGTTATATTACTGATTTGAAACTTTCATAGTTAAATAACCATGAACGCAGCTGTAGGCTGATTATTATCTATTGTGCCAAAACTGTAGCAGGTGGCGTTATAGTGTTTTGCAAAATCACACAAAATTCACACTTATATAACGAAAACAATTGTGACATAACATTTTGCCATTTGTGCTTTTTGACACTCTTGTGACTCAAGGAAAACATGCACAGACTATTTTCTGTCAGTTTGCAATACTTCTTACTTTATTAAAAAAAATAAATATATATATATATACACATGGAGCTCATCTCATTTTGCTGTCAAAAGCCTTTAAATAAATCCTTAGAATCCAAGACTGACATTTCAAATTAAATTCTTCCCTTATGTAATTGTCAGTGGTGTGCAAGCTGTAATAAATGTTTTTATCAATACAGTATATAGCGCCCATTATCTGTATTAATCCTTATGGCAATACAAAGTCCTCACAATGATGATACGAGAAATGTGGGTGTGTAATATATATGCAACAGGAGAGTTAATCCTAGTCGTGTGCTTTCACATCTGCTGAGATTCCCTCGAGATGAATGCCGGAGAGAAGACGCGAGACGGAGACAGAGAGTGGGGAGAAAATGAAAAACGAAGGTGAACAAATAGGTGAAGGGTGAAGAAGACAAATATTCAGCTCACGTCCTGAATTCGCTTCAATTCCTATGTGTCCTGTGAGCTTAAAGTGTTATAACTGTTAACCAAAAGGTCCCCTTGAACAAACACACACACACACACACACACACACACACACACACACACACACACACAAACACACAAGCATTCAATGTGTCTAGACGCTTGTATCTGGAACCATTGATTCCTTGAATCTCTGGATTTTCTTTCATCTGCAGACGCTCCCAAACTTACTTTTGAAGACACCCTCACACACACACACACACACATTTAGCTGTCACTAAAGCAGTGCCGGGTGGTTACAGGAAACCCCTACACACAAACTCAAATTTCTAGCTGAATAGGCTTGATGGTGTTTGAATGCTGGAGGAGAGCAAGCAGCATTGTTAATCACGTCATTAACACTTACATTAGATTAGCACTTACACTAGCTCATTTCCATTCCTTCATTTGTTCATTTATGGATTTTGGAAAATGCTTTTAACTAAATGCAGTTGAAACCGTGGAATTATATATTGTTACAGGTTTTTACTGTAGCAACGGTGCTGCTTCTGCACATCATTTAAACAGAGAAGTTGAGACGAGATGACAGATAGCAAACATTAAATGAAGGGTCAAAAGGGACTTTCAGGGGTCAATTAACATCAGAACCCCTGTGTAACTGTCAATTATTCTAGATAAATCAGTCATTTTAACCGATTTATTTATTTATTTTTTTCATATTTATGCATGCAGCACACTTGCAACGATCATTCCATTGTATTTCCTAGCCAAAGTGTGTAAAGGATGTCAGGTTCGGAGTAGCATGTACTCCATGTTCGATTTAATGATAAAGAGCCTCTAATGGTAGATCTGCAATTAAAGAAAATGACTACATTCTGATTACTGGGCATTAATCAGCATAAACATCTTAAACATTAGCATAGATATTACATCGGTTTATTACCATCCCAGTGGGCGCACAGACTTCCCCTCAGGACTCCTTAAGAGGTCTTTAGGTCATCTTCAAGATGACTTTAATATGAGGACTTTAGGAAATTGGTTCTGAAGATGTCTGGGGCGTTAACATTTTTAAGGCTTTAACATTTCATCCTCACTAAGCAAAAAAAAACTATAAAATTTGTAAATTTTTATTTCCTTGGAGTAATAATAACAATAATCAATGTTTATTGTTTTAGCATACCCCTCCTCTTGCAAATGGTTAAGATGTTGCTTCATGGTTAAAGTATTAATGTATATCAAAAAACAAACGGAAAGGCCTCCGAGTGGCGCAGTGGTAAAGTTCTCGTCCTCTCAACCAGAAATTGCGAGTCCGATTCCCGGGTGATGCTTGTAACCTCTCGCAGCCGGAAGTCTAGAGAGAGCTGATTGGTTGAGCTCTCTCAGAGGGGAGGGATGAGAGGTACTTAGTGCTCCCCGCATTAATCAGTGGCGTCTGTGAGCTCACGCAAGCGGAAGGAGCGGATAGCGCTATCCTCCGAGTGTGGTACACCGCCCCCAATGGTGCAAGAGCGAGCAGTTCGAAAATATGCGGTCGGCTGGCGGGACGTGGTTCGGAGTTAGACTTAATGTGGAGCCCCCTAGTGACGGGGAGGAATTAGACACGACTAAATTAGGGAGAAAATCGGCAAAAACATAATTAAAAAAAAAAAACAGAAATCTAAGCATACCTCAGCTAAAGATGCCTCAAGCAGGTTATGTTCAATATATTAGCTACAGTGAGTACCGTATATTGAGTTGTAAGTATAGTTATAAGATACAGTGATTCAAATTGTGATCTACCAAAAAGTTGAGTAGAACGTTTTAATGTGTCCTGAAGACATCCTCAGTAGCTCTTTAATACTAATTAATAAAGAATTAAGACAGACAGAGCACACATGAAAGTTAGGCTGAAAATCATAAGGATGGGATTTGAAAATCCAGCTCTGAGCAACTTTTGTTTGTGTCTGGTGTTCCGCAGTGGACATTCTCCCAGGCTGTACTCAGACGAAAGAAGCTCTTGAGTCACGTCACGCGTCGTGGCAACATTTTCACATCGCATGCTGTATTCGGAGACCATTTTAAAGCGTATTTGTTTGGAGTACTTCAGAACATAGTGAAGTGTTGCTTTCCAAAGCAGCCACTTAGAAATCAGCCAGGGCGTCACCACAGCTGCCTTCTTTTTCAAACACTCTTCTTGTCACGCTAGGTTTAGATAACGCATTCCTACTTGATCGATTTATGATAACTATAATTGTGCGTGAGATGTGATTTTATTTCAGACTTATTTACAATTTGTCTTGGGATCTCGATCTCTGTGATTTAGTATTAGGTAATCTGTAGGGAAAGGGTTCATGTTATAATATTTTACTGTTAAAAAATTCTAGGATTTTGAGAATCCCTTGTGTAAAGGAAGATGGTGCAAGAACCTGCATACTGTGCACTGCTTGCTCTGGAAAGCCAGAAATATACAAGTCAGAGGATGAGATACCTTAAAACTGTCTTGCAATCCCAGTGACTGTATCTTGCATTGAAATTCTCACCACTTTCAGAGTGTTCAGAGGTTTGTTTCTGAAACTAGTGCAACAGCAGGAGTAAGTTGAGAAAAGTCGAAAATACTGCAGTAAAGTAAATGTACTTAGTTACCTTCCACCTTATATTAGTGCCCAGTGTTGTATATGCATACTGTATAGTATAGCATATGATCGCATTTTTGCATATAGCTATAGTTTATAAGAGAATTTATGCAAGAAAAGTGTCATTCTTGAAAGTCTGCATGTTTTTTTTATTCATTCCTATCCTAATATGATATATTAATCTCAATCTCGATTTGACTGATCCTTTAAAATGTATCTAATTTTATCACACTGAATTATTTTGAATGAAAACTTTGTGAAACTTAATTTTTTTTATTAATTACTTATAGAAAGATCTGTATAAATAACAAAAAAACAAGAGTATACATTCAGCCAGGAGAAAAGTAATGGCACCTTATAAAAGATAAGAGTAAGTGTGTGTCTGTTATAGCGGATAAGCTGCAGTGGCTGAGTTGCATTATTGCAAGCATTCAAGTCCCATTTGGCGTTTTTTTCTTTCAGGTTTTTTTTTTTTGCCTCTTTCTGCATTTTGCAGTCTCGTTAAATGAAAATCAATGGAAAACATTTGGTAATTTAAAGGCTGACTGATGTACAACATACTGTACAAGCATGGAAAAAAAAATCAAGCCTTTTGTAGTTCACCCTAGGAACACATTCTTTCAAACATACACATACACACACACACAGGCCTTACCCAGCGTAACAGGTGTGAAGAAGGCGAAGAGGAAGAATAGATGTGTTGCCCACATGACCCCCCGTGACCCCATTGACCTCTGCTCCGAATGGCTACTAGGGTACAGTCTGACACGCCTCAGAGCCATGGAGTTCTCCTCTGACACTCATACCTAAAACATACACACATACAAGTATTTGTAATGAACAAATTCCACTTTTTCATTTATCAGATATGATATATGTACAGTCTATAAAAGGGCTATAAACACGCCCCAGTGGATCAGTAATCAGTATAGTAGCACATCAAGCCATAAAAATACTCAGATGGATGCGTTGTAAAATTGAAAGAGCATTTAAACGACAACCCAATATAGTAGTCACGCATAAGCAAACCTCATAATATACACACTCCCATAATATAGACTCTTTCTTACAAATTCTGAGCAAGAGACCACAACACGCTCGTAAATCCGTTTCTCGCTGTGTAAAGCATCAGAGATTGATTTTATGTCACTTAAGTCAAAGCAGTGTCATATGACTCATCAGCAGCATGGGATTATAATAATTAATGCAATATGACACAGACTATTGATCAGCACTACGTGTGTGTGTGGATAAGGGAAGAGAGAAAGAGAAAAGAGATACAGAGAGAGAGAGGACAATGATGTGACATAGTAATGCAGACTACAATTTTGTGAAGACAAAACATGGAACAACTACGCTAAAACGGACAGCTCCAATCCACTGACTTAACCTCTAAATTTACCCCCCCCCCCCACACACACACACACACATATATATATAAATGTACAGTACATGTATTATGTTTCTGAAACATTTGGAATACACAAGAATCATAAAACAATACAGCCCAAAACCCTTCCACACACACACACACACACACACACAATCATTATATATGCACTGAACACCTTTAAACAGATCCAACATAAAGCACTTCCTTTTAGTGCTGCCTCATTAAAAATACATAAAGCCTGAAAAGTAGGATTTAAAGATATTTTCCTCACGCTCAGTGACAGCACATTTGGCCTCACTGTTTTCGTCTCTGTCTCACACGAACACACTCGACACCCTGACAGTTTGATTGATGGTCGCGTAACTAAATCGAACAGCGAGGTTCGGACCAGATGTTCCACGTTACAAACGGAGACGTATGTACGTCGCTGTCAGATCTGTGTCTGGGTGTGTGGAAAGTCACCATACAGGGAACAAGAAAGGGGGTTTACTATTGTTTCTGCTTAACATACGCTTGAGCTTTTAGGAAACGAAAATGTGTGTTTGTCTGTGACCTAGAAACATATGCTCATTTCACTGGGCTGGTATTCTAATATTTAGCAAGAGTCCGTTCTGCCATATGCTTACTGTAGTGACTTAATCCACCCCCCGCCCCCCCCGCCCACCACCCCCTTCATTTTACTTTCTTCAGGGTGACCATCACGGTTGGATTGCAGCAATTATGCAATCTAGCGGCTCCTTAAAAATAACCACAATGCGTTAATCCGGGGGAAAGGCATAAAAATATTCTATCTTAGTCTCACTGATATTACTTTTACAAATATGTATATGAATTCATAAAAAAGTAATTTGAAACACAACCAACAACCTATTGTATTTTTGCGCAAGGCCACTAGAACAATTAATCTCTGAACCCGTTTAACATCGTCTGCTTGACACGTCCACTTGCATGCTTCATTCATTAAAGATGATGAAAAATGTACCATTTTATTCCCACAGAGTTTATTTAAACCTGTTACATGGGCATGTAATATTTGGAATACTCCACAAGTTACACATTTTCCATCAGGTAGTCGCAACATTCATATGTTTTCAAAGATCATGAGAAGAAGAACATTTTTGTGATCTTTTTTTCCTTATTATATTAAATGATGAGGTCAATTTACAGGTACAATCTTGTTACCCAAATGATAGACTGAGGTTCATTTATTATAAACAATGTACAGCATAACCTCAGCATACGAACTTCATTCACTCTGGAGGCGAGTTTCCCATAAGAACGGGAACTGCGATACGAATTCTCTCATGAGAAATTATGTAAATGCAGATAATCCATTCCAGTCACACGGAAATATTATCAATATAACAAGAAAACGCCCGAAGAATCACGTAGCTTTCGAACACATGCCGAAGGAAATGTTGGTATCATGGGTTGACTCTTTGAATGGCTTTCGCTGACTGAAATAATTTTGTAAAACTTGCGTCACTTGGATTTTCACTGATGTAAGCGAGTTTTAAACGGCTCCTAGACAGATACGCAACTTAAACAGCGTTCAGTTTGGTTTGTTCATTTGTATGCCGATGCAAAGTTCATGCAAAGCTTCGATTCTTAAGGCAAAGATTTGTAAGGAAGGGCATTCGTATGCCAATGTTCTACTGTACATAAATCCTTAATGTCCTCATTGTATTAGCATGCATGCTAGTCTAATCATCCTTGTCATGCATGTTTGCTAATTCTCTGCTTAAAAAACTCAGTTGAGTAACCCTGAGTCGTTGTATAACTTGGGGTACAATGGGTACATTTCACATAAAGTACAAAAAACAATGTTCATTCTCAGTAAAACAAATAGTGGTTCAAGTAAAGTCCTTCAGTGAAGCATATATGCTAGTTACAAAGCTTAAACATTAACAATTCTTTTTCTGACTGATTATGTACACAATTGGATAACATAGTTGGCAAGTAACATGGACGACATCACATGGACAGATCACTTTTAAGTTACAGTCAACTTAGTTGAAACTACTTTTGTGGACATTAATACATTAATGTACTTAAATAATTTAGATATTGCATCAATTACCTTATTAGTTACAATATAACATTTTTGAAGAAAATATTTGGAATAAATATATTTATCAACAGATATGAAATATACCCCAAGTTATAGGACGACTCCCCGTTACTCAGCTATTAGCAAAATACAGCCATGTAAATATGAAATAATGAACATATACTGTATTCTGATTGGAAAAACTGACTGTTTTTTCATGTTGAAAAATGCTAAAATCTTTAAGTTTCAATTAGCCGCTAACTATGCACACATATTTATACTATCAGCTAGCTAATGTGGACCACGAAGAAGCATTTTATATCATCAAAAGCAAACAAATTTTATAATGCTTGTATAATAACTTGTATAATAACTTATTAACCATATTATAGTTTTAAAATCAAGATGTACTTTTTAGCATACGAACTTCATTCACTCCGGAGGCGAGTTTCCCATACGAATACATAAAGCAGTATATTAAATGGTCTATAGCAGTGCTTCTCAAATAGTGGGGCGCGCCCCCCAGGGGGGGCGTGAGGCTCCGTCAAGGGGGGCGCGTTTGACCTCGGGGAACATGCTTTTTTTCTATTTTGATTTTTTTACTGTTCTAGAATAAAGTGCAATACCACTC